>BGPR01008067.1:41199-66425 GCA_013235015.1 Araneus ventricosus | reverse complement strand
TAAGTACTTTTTCATAAAGAATTCTGCAGAGTATTTTATTGAGATGAGTTTGCAACAAACCTTTGACTTCGGGGATTTTTTTAACTTTAAATATCTCATCTTCGAATATTCAAAATACTGGGGATACGTATTTCAAACAATTTCTCCTATTGAAGCCACACTTGTAAAATTTTTTTCTCTTTTATTAAATATATTACCTATCGCAACTTAAGATTTTGGAAAACCGTGACTTTCACAGCATCATTCAGAACTGAATAAGAACAACTCTCTTCGGAAAGTGCAAAGACATAGCCTTCCAACCATTGTTTCTTTAAAAGCCTCATTTTGCATGAAATACAAAAATCTTAGGTCGGTGATGATAACGTATAATTTCGAAAATGTAATTGAAAATAAATTTCTCCATGGAGACAAATATTTCCAACGGAGAAACAAAATCGTCTATAAAGTTTTTGAACAGATTCTGTATTGCGAATCATGCTCCACTATTAAAATTTTTCTCTTTAAGAAAGCTCAATTTCATTTTTAACCCAAATGCCAGTTATTCGCGTGCTCTCAAATGATTAAATAAGCCAGCTGCATGTTCCTAATATGAAATATCATTCAACAAAACAATGGAAAAAATTTGTAACTGCGAAATGAAGAAGTCAGACACCTATTTTGTGTTTTGATTCAGAACAAATATATCATTAAGATATTGAAAAAATTTGAAACGTTTAGATAATATCTAGTAAAATAATAAAACTTCTTGTCTCAATAATCTAGTGAAAATCCAGTCGTTTTTAAAAATAGACATGTATGTATGTGCAACACATAAACATGCTGAATTATTCAAAAATTGTCAGATTTTTATACCAAACTAGTTTTCATGATTTTTTAAATAGAATTGTTATCACCGTTAGTTATAATTAGCAAACTGTTAAATAAATTTGCTTTATATATGAATTTACAAATTGCAAGCCATTGTAGTATTTTATAAAATTAAAAATTATGCTTTTAGTGCATCATTCTCTACATATGTTATATAAAAATGAAAGTTGTTATTCCAAGATTCTCAACTCCTTGTAGACTTCATTTGTAGAAAATTTGATTTTGCATAAAAAATGTCAATACAAAATTGTCTAGCTTAAATTTGTTTATTAAAGAATTTACTATTTTTATACTATAGATCAATACTTATTGACTATATTTATGGTATTGCATCATTTTTGTCTTTGGGTTCATCAGTTTCACTTATAGTCTACTTTAAAGAACCCTTCAGAATCATTCAAAAAAGTAAACTCTTCTGTTATTAAAAAGAAAATTGTAATCAGCTAATATCAAACTTAAAAACTCAAAATCATTTAACCCTCCATTAGTTGTGTGGGATACAAGTGTCCCCCATTAGTTTTCAAAATGCTGCATTTTAAATTCTATTCGTTGTTTAGAGGTCACTCTTTCAGTACCTGACCTTCAAATACTCGGGAACAATATCACACAATCTCAAAAGGTTAGTGCATGAGATATAAGACAACACAAAGGACAGGTGTATCCCGCATGCCTAACCATGTAACAGCAATTGACAGTTGATCATTCGTCTGTTCATGGTTCAATAATAATTCTTACTTTCTTAACGACTTATTATGACACTTAGCTTCATTTAATTTCTTTATATATTTTAAATAATTTCATTCTTAAAAATAGTTGAACTAGTTTAACAGTGAATAATCGGTTTTCTAGTTCTAATTTTCCAAAAAAGCTTTTAACAGAGATAAAAACTAATTTATGTTGAAGTAGTTAATTTATTTGAATGGGAATTATTCAAAGAATTTTTACCATGTAAGAAGAGAGAAGTAAAGTCTTGAATATTTGGCTATGCCAATAATGTGTCATTATTGTTTACATTGCACTTTTCAAAACAAAATTCATTTTCAACATGTAACAATGCTTTTTATTGTTGAAATTAAATTCAAATGAATTTTATTGTCTCATCAAATCCTTCATTCACAAGTTTTTGCCACTATTGAAGTTACTATAGAATTTTTCCTTTCTTTGGCCATTAACAGCAAGACAACATTTTTAAAAGTCTGCATTCAAGAATAGAAGTATGTCAACAGAATAAAAATGGTTCCTAAAAGTTGATTTTCATTTCAATCGTTGCATTAAAACAAAATTCTCTAGAATTTTCTCTTCAAAGAAAGTACTAGCTTCTCAGAAAGCAATAAAATACATAGGGTAGTAAATTGAATATGTTGTACAAGATAAAACAATCATAAAAAGAGAATACTGCTAATTTATTTATTAGTTAAAAGTTATATACAGAAAAAGATAACTTATGTCTCAAATATAAATCACAATATCTATAAGAAAAACTGCTTTAAGTAACATTTTAATTCAAAATCAATATTACATGTCCAATTAATATTTTCCAGCATCATACCTTAATTAAAAATAATATCACAAGTTTCACACGGAATCGCATTAAAATCTGACGGTACGTTCAGTTTAATAACACGTTTTTAAAATCATTGACAACCACATTTTTAATCCCAAATATCGATTAATAAATCTGTGATATGAGAATTTTAGCTGCAAAGGAACAAAAATAATAAGCTAAACGTGCAATTTTTAACTACACAGCGCGTGCATGAATCTTGTTGTTGATATGTCAAGTGGGCTGAAAAATCTCCGTTTTTCCCCAGACGCTAGAAAATCCCTATTTTTTTCCCTATCTGCAAAATTTTCTTCCCACTCCAATGAAATACGAGTGAGTGGCGTGCCTTTATTTTTCGATTAAAATGGGAGGAAAAAAGACCAGTCTTGGGCCAAATGGAATGGAATGGACGTCAGATGAATTGCCGCCTTTAGAGGTCAGAGAACCTAGCTCCATGGATTGAGAGAAATACGAATTAAATTAAAAGCCGAAAAGAAATTAAGAATTTCTTCTTTCCTTTAATTAAATTTTATAATTAAAGAAATTGACAGGGCAACCGTTTAATTTTAAATTATTACTTAAATTATCAATAGTTGTGACAAAAGCAGTATGGTTATTGCAAACATTTTTTATTCTGTTAATTTGAGCATGGATAGTGTTTTTTCAAAAAGTTTTAGTTTGAGATTAGTGTGATAATCACAAAGTGTAATATTATTTCTGCCCACCAATTTTAAAAACATTAACTTATCTAATTTTTCGCAAGCTAATTTGAATTAAATTTTAAGGCAATATGTTTTGCATATAATAAAATTAATAATTTTGATTTTTACATTCAATTGTTAAAAAAGTCTTAGGCAGAATGGCATAGAATTAATATCGTTAAATTCAATGAAAATTATTTTTTATTCCGATCATGCATAATTCAGATTTAAATTATATTTATTACACTTTATTTATCTGACTATAACTTGAATGTTTTACCTAATTATTTCAAATAAATAGATGGTATGGTTTCCATTGACGATTATCTGCCCTAAGTGAAAAAATGAATTTTAGTTCATAGCATAAAAGTAAATCTATCAAAATAATATAGTAAATCTATTAAAAAAGTAAATTCATTTCAAGTAGCAAAGAATTAACAAAAAATTAGACTGAAAAAACTGGAAAAGCAACGAAAATGGCAGCATTTCATTACAACAAAAGAAGGTTTTATAATGTAATAATCAAAATAAATTTTTATACCACGTTTTTCAACATAAGAAAAGCATTAAATTAAACATTAAGAGAAATATTAAAGATTTGATGAATCAGTGAAACTGGTTTGACTTTCAATCCAGCATTGTTGTAAATTATACGTAAAAATATTTTTTTTTAAATTGTCAAATTTAAGAAAAATTTACACTACAACTAGACTGTTATCATTTGAAAGATAATTTTTTAAAATATAAGACGGTGTAGAAATTATTTTTAAATGATAATATTTCAGGCTATCATCGCTGAACCCCACCAAATTCTTTCGTAAGTTTTAATAAAGTAGAATTTAAAAAAACTCACTGAGGTGTACTTTGCCACCCCTCATAGTAGATTTGTACCAAATTTAGCAATTCTAGGCTCAACGTTCTGTATTGTGAACGCCAACAGACAGTCACCTATGTATCCATGCGCATTTATTAGTAGTAAAAATGTGCATACAGAAGCATGATTTCAATCAAAATATAAAATTAACATTATAGTATTTCGTTTTAGAGTTTATTGTATAAAAAATCTAAGGCAACAATTCTACACCAAATTCATGATCTCCTTGATTTTACTTGTCTATATATATAATTGTCTTACGTGGCGACAAAAAAGAGTCGAATTTCTTAATCGCCGTTTGGCAACAGCTCGCAAGTTTGATTTGTTTACATCCGCGGAAAGTCCGAAGTCGCTTCGCGTGATCACGTTTATTGAAAACTATTTTTAGTAGTTGGAAATTTGTAAAAATAATGAATTTAAGTCGTGCTGTTGGATATATTATCCGAAATGAACAAAGGCGAACTGAACGGAGCCAGAAAACAGTTCAGGAATCCACTGTAAGGCGAAGTATTCGAAACGAAGCCGATAACGCCGTCGCCCAAAACGTGTGTGTATTCGAAACGATGTTGAGGAGCATAATTGTTTAACTATGTCCGAACAGTGCGGTTTTTGTGGGTCTGTTTATTGGAAGGAAGAGAAAAATACTGCCCATAAATATACAAAATGTTGCCACGATGGAAAGTTTCAGCTACCGGCATTTCCTCTAACTGAAAATTCACCTGATGCTAAAAATTATCGACAGCGAATTCGGGAATGCAATTCTGCCTTAGCATTCGCTCCGATAGGAGCACAAATTAAACTACCACGTGGAACTGGGCCATACTGTTACCGTTTACATGGTCAAGTATACCACAGAGTTTCCCCCCTGTATGCAAGTGACCAACATAAAGAAAGTTACGGACAGCTTTATATATTTGACTCCAGTGAGGCAACAGAGAAACGCTTCAGTAACAATCAAAATTGCTTGCAACATGTATTTGAAAAACTTAATTTTATGTTAAGGGAAATCAATCCCTTTGCTCAGTCATATCTTCAAATGCACCGATTGGAACAAAAGCACCCAACTACATCAGTGGAAATGGTATTTTTGGAAGATAAAAATTTGGATATGCGGCGCTATAATGCTAATACTTTATGCACTGAAGTAGCAGCTATATTTGTAGGTGATAATGGATGGTCCCCAGCCAACCGAGACATTTGTGTGTACCCAGTTGGGGATACATGCCAAAGCATTTCACCTTTAAATCAATGCTGTGATCCAATGACCTATCCTTTGCTATTTCCAAGGGGCGAGTGTAGTTGGAACACTGGAATGGAACATGTAGAAGAAAGGAGACAGCAAAGCGCACCCGTGTACTCAACTACAATATTATGCATACAGACTTTCCCAGCGGAATGGTTTCAGCATTTTGCACAATAGTGGTAAGCTTTTTCAGCAATATATTGTTGATTCATATGTTGAAACCGAAGGCTCACGTTTACATTTTTTGCGACAAAATCAAAAAGATTTGCGAATTGAACTTTATCGGGGGCTTTTAGATGCTTTAGAGTGTCGAGCACATAATGAAAATATACACACTGGAAAACTTATAATACTGCCATCTTCTTTCCAAGGGAGCCCACGTCATATGCAACAGAATTACCAAGATGCAATGGCTATGGTACGCAAGTTTGCTAAGCCAAACCTCTTTCTGACGTTTACTTGCAACTCATCTTGGCCTGAAATTTTAAATAGCATGGAGGGAGTACAACGTCCTGAAGACCGACCTGATATTATTGTACGTGTATTTAATATGAAATTAAAAGAACTTTTAGAAGATATTTGCAAGCATGGAATATTTGGAACTGTTTTGGCCTATATTTATGTTATTGAGTTCCAAAAGCGAGGTTTGTCTCATGCCCACATTCTTCTAACATTAGATTCAGAAAGCAAAATTCGCACTAACGATGACATTCAAAAGTTTGTGAGTACAGAACTTCCAGATCCTTGCACTGATCTTAGACTCTTCCAAATTGTGACAAAATGCATGGTACATGGCCCATGTGGAACTATAAATATAAATTCTCCATGCATGAGAGATGGACAGTGCTGCTTTCCAAAAGATTTCCGAAACAATTGAGGGATGATACAGAGGAAAATGTTAATGGATACCCTATTTATCGCAGAAGAGCCATTGAACCTGTCCAAGTAGGGAAATATTCCATCGATAACAGATGGGTTGTCCCATATAATCCTTGGTTGCCTAAAAAATTTAATGCACATATTAATGTTGAAGTTTGTGCCTCAGTTAAAAGTGTCAAATACTTATATAAATATGTATACAAAGGATATGTTGCAGCCTCGGTCAAAATACAAAAAGAAGGTGCTCTGGATCATGATGAAGTTTTAAGTTTTGTTGAAGGTAGGTATGTTAGTGCGCCTGAAGCCATGTGACGTTTAAATGAATTTAATTTGTCGTATAAATCCCACACTGTAGTGCGCTTAGCTGTGCATTTACCACAGCAACAGCCGATTGTGTACCAAGACGGTCAAGAAGCCCAAGCAATTGAACGAGCTGCTTTAAGAAAAAACAACACTAACATCATGGTTTGAACTAAACAAAAATTATCCTTCAGCTCACAACATTTCTTACTCAGATATTCCACAATATTATGTGTTTGATAAGAGTACCACAAATTGGAAGAAGCGACAACGTGGTGGACAAAATGTTATTGGGAGACTGCCAGTAGTTAGGATACTGAGATACTCATTCACCGAATCCCTTTGATTCCATCTCAGACTAACATGCCTTTCAAATTTAAACGTATGCAATTTCTCATTCGTTTAGCCTTTTCCATGACAATTAATAAGTCTCAAGGCCACACTTTTGAAAAGATATGTTTGGTACTCAATGAGCCGATTTTAGTCATGGACAACTCTATGTTGGCTTATCAAGAGCACGATCTTTTGAATCTGTTTCTGTGGTATCTCCAAAGTGTGAAATATTTAACTGTGTTTATGAGGAAGTTTTCTGTGATTGATTGTCAAGTGTATTTTTTGCATTACATTTATAATTTGTTCCAATGTTGTATATTATTTTATATCTGAGTGGATTGAATATACCTGCTTTGATACAATTTTTTTGTAGAGCACAATCTTCAATGTTGTATATTATTTTATATATGAATGTATTGAATATGTATATACCTACTTTCGTACAATTTATGTTTTCGTAGAGCACGATCTTTTGAATCTGTTTATGTGGTAGCTCCAAAATGTGAAATATTTAACTGTGTTTAGTGGGAAGTTTTGTGTGGTTGATTGTCAAGTGTATTTTTTTTGCTTTACATTTTTAATTTGTTTCAATGTTGTTTATTATTTTATATATAGGAATTTATTGAATATGTATATACCTGCTTTCGTACAGCACAATCTTTTGAATCTGTTTCTGTGATAGCTCCAAAATGTGAAATATTTAATTGTGTTTATGGGGGAGGTTTCTGATGCTTTCACTATATAAAAAACGGCCCTTTTCAGGGCCGAAAAATTTTATTCCTTCTTTATTAAGGTGAAAGCATTAAAAGGAAATCAGCTTTACTTTGTAAGTTTTATTGGAAGGAAAATATCTTTTCTGAGGCTAAAAAATTTTATTCTGTGCTGATTTAAGTTAAAGCATCAGAAGCAAAATAAAGCTGATTCATATATATATATGAAGATTTTAGAATAGCTTCTAGGACACACAGTGTCTTCATTATAGCGAGCGAAGCGAGGAGGGTTTGCGTAGCAAAGCTGGGAGGATTGCAACGCAATCCTTCTGGGGGTTGGAGAGCTTTAGCGAGCAGGGGGCAGAGCCCCCTAGTCTAGATAATTGTAACTGATTTCACCATAAAATTTTACTGTACAAGAATGTATACAAAGATGAATGTTATTTGTCTTTCTAAAAAATCGTCACTTTTGCTTGATATTGATGAAATTTGGCGCATATGCTCTTCAAAACAAGTGTAGAATCATTATCAACTTTTCAAAACTCAAAAGATAATTAAAATTTCAGTAAATCAGAAAGTAGGCACGCTTTCGTAGTTTTTTCTCCGTACTTTTCAAAAATATCTAAAAAATGACTTTTTACGTCTTTTTAAAATAAAAAAATATTTTAATGATACCAATTTAATAACTGTACAAATGTATAAAATAAATTTATCATTTACAACAATACTTTTCAATTTTAAATTGACAAACTGATTTCTTTATTTAATCAAATTATCACTGATTTCCTTATTTTTATATAATCGCGTATTTAATCACATAATCCTAGCGTGGCGAACTTCACGGATGAGAAGCTGCCGGATAAGTAAGCAGGTTCTCGCTCCCTTGTTAGACACAGTAATGGTGGTGTGGCTCTTAGGGCCCATCTCCGATGACGGGTCGTACCCCGGTAAAATGGGGGTTCGTCGTATGTGCCGCTCGTAATGGTGGCTATTATTAGGGGACCACAGTGCCCGACGAAGTCGTGGCGGCCGGTCATGACGAAAACTAACAATTACTCAATTACTAGACATTGATCTACTTTCTCCTTTTTCTAATTCCGTAAATAGGTTTTCGAACTCGTAAGATTTTCATTTTTCAAACGAACCTGATGGAACGAAATACTAAAATATTCTTATATTTTGTGTCTTCCACCATTACCAAAATCACTTTTGAGTACGCCTAACCTGTCCTTCGCATATCCCAGGGGTAAGTGTACCACAGGTTGGGAACCTCTGATCTAGAAAAAGCCTAATAAAATTTGAATTCAGCTCATATATACTCAACTCTTAATTTCATCTTTAATTTCTTTTATTTCTAATTAGTAATTTATGTACTATATTCTATACATAGTGCGAAGCAAATAAATACTCTTCTTTATTATGCATCACACAAAAGCCAATGTACAATAGCTTCAATAAGATATAGATTTTGTTTCATTTTCTGTCTTTTAGAAAGTATGTGCAATTTG
The DNA here is from genome assembly GCA_013235015.1 of Araneus ventricosus. Lineage (NCBI taxonomy): Eukaryota > Metazoa > Arthropoda > Arachnida > Araneae > Araneidae > Araneus > Araneus ventricosus. Next base: position 57,467 of record BGPR01008067.1, on the reverse strand, counting down.
TAATTTATTTGATGATACATTTATTTTGTTGTGTACAGTATTTTTCATGATACGTAATTTTTATTAAAGCTATTAAATATATCATAAAATATGCTAAATTTGTGTATGAAAATATATACAAGAATGTAGTTTTTTCCGGGTAGGGGTTTTATAGAAGGGATGAAAAATGAATGAAAATATGTCACGTAAGAGGGGGACGCAACTTGGCCAGTTCCACCAAGGGCGCAGGATCAACCTCGGTACGGCCCTGCTCGGGTCATATTGACCCGAACGTTAAAAGTGTATGGTGAATGCGAACAGAACAGCAGGGTTAAAAACATAAGTCATTTTTCTCGAAATGTGGTTAAATTCATAGATTTTCGTTTTTCAAGCACAATAACTAAAATACCATTTAAAATGTTTGCCTAAAATTTGGCATATATTTTATTTATAATATTGTCTAGGGAATGAACCAAAATATTTGTGTGATGATGATATGTTGTAAAATTATGTAGTTTTGATATTTAAAGGATGGCTATATTTCCTCTAAGAAAAAAATTATTTCACTCTAAAACTGATATAATTTACAGCGCTTCGAAATTTTGCAAAACTTTTGAATGAGTGTCCAGCCAATTCTCAAATGATATTCTATACGATTCGCCATTCCGTTTATTTATTTTTTTTATAGAGTGGGTTCTGAAAAAAGCTCAAAGGCAGAGTAAAAAAAAAATTTAATTTTCTCAATCATTTAAGTAATAAAACATTTTCGTGTGATTTATTAAGTATCAGCATAATTTTTGATCTATCCTAAACTAATAAAATCATTAATAAAAAGTTGTTTGCACGAATGTATGGTTGGGGTAGGGAATATGACAGTAGAGGGCCGTACTCAAAAATAAAAACTCAAAAGGTAAGGGAGGAAAAAGGAAAAAAAAAGTTTCGTAATAGGTGTTCTATATGCATAATATGGGCAGGGAAGCATAATACAACAAGTGTTAATGATTCCCAGCACAACGTCTGTGATTCGGAAAGTCAAACGTACGGTCGAGATCATTTGATAATTAATCGGAACTATCACATAACAAAATCCAAAAAATCTAAGTAAAGGAACTATTAATTTTCCATGGAATGGGAATGTCCTCTTGCTTACTCGCATGGTTCCACAATTTGGTAGGTTTTCAGTTTCGTTGAATAACAAAGAGAGATGGGTATACTGTTGGAAAACAGAGAGACAGCAAAGTACGCATAAAGACGAGAGAGTCCATTTTTCTTCTAATAAGATGCATTTATTACTATTGGGTTTATCTTCTTGATAAACATTAAAAGAAAACTTCTAAATTATTATATACACAACACTATGTTCTGCAGCAACATGATGAGCACTCCGTTCACGCTATGTCGACACATACACAGAGAAAACACAGGCATTTTATATACGCCAACATCATGACGTAATACAGAAAATGACGTCACACTGATAAACAAATTTCCACCTTGCGGCACAGGAATAATCAGAAAATTGAGTTACCTTACGGCACGACCGATTATCTCCAACATACGGCCCCACGGTCTTGTAAGTTAAATTATGTGGTATTAAATACAAGTTTCAAAATGTCTCGGAACTTATTCACTAACAAAGGTTTTGTCTAGAAATCAGACAAGTTTTTCTCCGAATCTATGAAACACAATTTAATTAAATTGTCTTCAATTAATTCTCTAATAAATTTATATCTTATATCTATATGTTTTGTTTTAAAGTTTCCACAATTATTTTTACAAAAATAAATTGTGGCTTGATTATCACAGAATATCTTGGGAATAATTTTATTTGAAAGAATATCAAGTTCATTAATCGCTCGAGAAAACCAAACTGATTCCTTAGAACTTTCACATAACGCTACAAATTCTGATTTCATAGAACTAAGTGTAATGAACTTTTGTTTGCTCGAACGCCAAGTGAAAATTACATCTCCAAATTTTATTAAATATCCACTTGTAGAATGTCTGTTTGTTAAATTGCATCTCCAATTAGCATCTGTATAACAGCTTAAATTTGAATTCTTAACATTTTATAGATTAATCTTATAATCCTTAGTTTTGAATACATAATTCATTATATCAACTACAGTCTTCCGTGTTCGAATGTGTAACCATTCGAGAATTGCGACATTAGATTTACTGAAAAACTAATATCAGGTCTTGTCCTATCGACCATAAAAGATAAACAACCAATTAAAGACCTATATGGAAATTTACTCATTAATTCATTTTCCACAATATCCTTTTCCTCAATTTTTTCAGGAAGTTTGCTTCCAAGCTTAATCGGAAGATTAACGTTCGATTTCGGAAGTTCTTTAAATTTTATCATCAACTTCTCAATATACGTTTTTTGATGCATAAATAAATCTTTATTCATCTCAAAATTTACTCCAAACAAATATTTTGCCGGACCAAGTTCGGTTAAATCCAATTTGCTTTTAATTAGGTCTATAGTTTTATTTATATCATTTAACGTTTTACCAAAAACTATAATGTCATGTACATAAATTACTAAAATAACATCTTTATTCTCGTACAAACAATTAGACCATAATAATTTATCAAACTTTAAGTCTTTCAAAATGTGATCCAATTCACAGTTCCAGCTTCGTCCGCTTTGGTGCAAGCCGTATAACGCTTTATGAAACAAGTACACTTTGCTTTCTGCATCTTTTACAATAACACCTGGTGATTGTTTGAGGTACATTTTCTCATTCAACTTACCATACAAATATGCAGACTTTACATCCAGATGTACATGATTCCATCCTAGCAATAACACTAAAACAATAAACATTAATTTTACAACAGAAAAATTTACAACCGGAGAAAATATTTCTCCATAATCAATACCAGCCTTTTGTTTGAAACCTAACGTAACTAACCTAGCTTTGTATTTCTTTGGTTTATTTTTTTCATCATGTTTAATATTATAAACCCATTCACTTCCAATTTCAGTTTTATTAGCAGGTGGATCTACTAATTCCCAAACCTTTCGAGTTTTCATCATATTAATCTCTTCCCTCATGGCAAAATCCAATTTTTATTTATCCTTACTTCTCTGCTTATCCTCAAATGTTTTTGGTAATTCAGAATTATAACATTCATATTCTAAAGTTTCGTAAATCTCATCCGAGTTAGAACTTTCTTCACTTCTTGAATCATTTTCTGAACTTTGATTCGTATCGGAATATTTAGTCGTTGCCTTAAAAAAATTTTCCGGTTCAAATGTTATTTTATTTTCCTGACAATACTTCCTAACTTCATTTAAAGATTTAAGTTTAATTTTACTAGACGGAGGACAGTAATGTACATACATTCGTTTACTTCTAGTCTTAGGATATTCTTTTCTTTTCGAGTTTGCTATATCAAGAGGACTTAATTTGTCTAACAGTTTAGCATGATTTGAATCATATAGATCTTTAAATTCATTTACCGCGTTTAAGTTAAATTTAGCATACTCGTATTGTTTATTCTTACCAAGCAAACTTCTTACTCCGTTTTTACTTTCATCAATATATACGTGAATAGTCTCAATCACTTTATTTTCCTTTGGAAGAAATAACCGGTAATCCTTAATTCGTAATGAGTAACCAACTAAAATACCAAGTTTGACTCTGGGTTGCAATTTATTTCTTTTTATTTTTGGAATATGCACGTAAGCTAAATTTATCCAAATATTCTAAAATGTCTTACTGACGGTTTGAACCCAGACCATATTTCAATTGGAGTTAGAGGGCTTGTTAGTTTATGTTCGCATCTATTTTTAGCATGAACAAAAGCTAAATGAGCTTCGGCCCAAACTTTTGGCTGTAAACCGCTGTCGCTCGTACGCCATCCATTGCCGTTCGATTAAATTTTTCGGCAATCCCGTTTTGTTCGGGTGTGTATATACTAGTTCTTTTCATTTTAATCCCTAATTTAGTTAAGAAATTTTCAAATTCGTTGTGGCGAAATTCAAGACCATTGTCTGATCTCATACACTTAATCTTAGAATTTAATTCTCTTTCTACTTTAGCTAAATACTTTTTAAAACAATCAAAAACTTGATCTTTACTTTTAATTATATAGACATCTACCTTTCTTGAGTAATCATCAATAATAGACAAAAAATATCGATTTCCACCCATCGAAGTTACTGGTGCAGGTCCCCATAAATCACAATGAACTGTATCTAAGCACCTTCGAGTTGTTCTACGATACGTATAATTTTTCTTTAAAGATGATCTAGTAGATTTAGCTATCTTACAATTAACACAATTTTCAACTTTCGACTTACTTAAATGTTCAATACCTTTTACAGAATTATTCTTACTCATACTTTGGATTAAAGGAATATTTACATGACAAAATCTTCCATGTACAAAATCTAACTTCAAATCTGATATTAATGCAACATCCTTAAATTTAGCTTCATATTTAGTTGGATAGCCATACACAATATACAGTTTATCTACTCTATTTACAGAAAACATATATTCTTTACGTGAATTGTATACAATCATTTTATCACGTCCCCATTCAATATAATTACCAACAATATCAATTTGGGCACCACATAACAGATTTCGTCTCATCTTGGGTACATACAATACATTTTTAAAATTTATTTCTACTTTACCTTTAATGTCCAAAAATGTAAATTTAATATCTCCAATACCCACGGCTTTTGCAGAAGAGACTCTCTCTCCCACGAGAACTTCAGTTGAGTAAATTTGCTTCAAATCTGAGAACCAGTTATTTTGATTGCATATGTGAGTAGTAGCTGCCGAATCGATGAGGAACTCCGCTGGTCTTTCTCTGGTGAATGTAGTCTCAAGATTCAAATCCCTTCATTTCAGCTAGTCGATTTGAACCTGGATTTTCTATACAGAAAGATCTGTCCTGCGATTCTTTTTTCTTGAAACATCCCTCTTCTGAGTGACCTTTGCCTTTACAGTATTTGCAGAAATTTGAGCTTGATTTCCTATTTCTTCTTACACCAGGGTCCAGCACGGTTCCACTGCCATAGGATCTCGTCGCTGTGTTCTTCTGCTTCTGACGATTTTCCTCAGGTTTCCTTACTCCTGCTGTATAGGCGTCAGTTACTGATTGGACTCTGTTTTCGTCTTTAAGTTTTAGCTGTATTCTCCCGGATTCTGTTAGTTGTTTCGTAATATTATCCACCGCAAATTCTTCATCTTTTACTCTATATAGGATCTGGAATAGATTGTCGTATTCCGGAGGTAGATAGCGTATTAGTTGAAAGCATACAAGAATGTCAGGCATTTCGAATCCCACTTCTTTTATCTTTTGTTTCTGATCCACGATTTTCTTGCTGTAGATTCCAATAGTTTCTTCGTTTACGTCGAATCTGCTGCTGAAGAAATCATCTATTAAACTTGCAAGACGGGCTCTTGAACTTGGTTCGAAATTTGCTTATAGAGTATCCCAAGCTGTTTCTCCCATCTTCGGTATCAGCAATGAGGGCTTGATATTTCCGTTCAACTCCCATGTATATCGTCGTATAGGACCTTTGCTTTCTAAGTTCATACGCCAGCCGTTCTCTATCGGATGCTCCTTCAGAGCAAGGTTTCTCAGTTGCAAGAATAAATTTCCAGCATCCTTTTTCCATCAATAATACATTCATTTCTGTTTTCCAGCTTCCATAGTTGAAGTCGCTAAGCTTCGGAAAAGCGAAAACTGAAGTTTCGGCAGGTTCAGACATGCTGTAGACGAAGGGTTTTTTTAATTTCTTTCTTTCTCACAGTCCAGGAAATTTATATGCAACGTTGGAGGTTAATGGCCCATAACCAATTTCTCTGTTGGAAAACAGAGAGACAGCAAAGTACGCATGGAGACGAGAGAGTCCATTTTTCTTCTAATAAGGTGCATTTATTACTATTGGGGTTATCTTCTTGATAAACATTAAAAGAAAACTTCTAAATTATTATATACACAACACTATACTATACATGCAGTATGATGAGCACTCCGTCCACGCTATGTCGACACATACACAGAGAAAACACAGGCATTTTATATACGCCAGCATCGTGACGTAATACAGAAAATGTCGTCGCACTGATAAACAAATTTCCACCTTGCGGCACAGGAATAATCAGAAAATTGAGTTACCTTACGGCACGACCGATAATCTCCAACATATACAATATACATTTTGCTCTTCCTTCGCTGACCGACTGCGTCCAAAATTTATGAAAATTTAATATTTTGGTATCAAGATTACATACCAAATTTCATATAACTCTTTAATTTTTTTATTTACCGTGTTCACGTACTCATGAAGAGACACCGACAGGCTGTCAACACGATAAAGGACTTAGTTCATATGGAACCAATCTATATAATTCTAGTAATAAATCCATCTTTGAAATTTCACCCATCTAGTTTGTTTCGATTTTGAATTATCGTGTTGACATATACACAGACGGACAGATAAGCAGGTTTTCATGTTACGAATTTTTTCCTTAGACACAGATCTGCAATTCTGATAATAAAACAACGAGTCAAATTTTTTCTTTCTAACTCGATGCGTTTTGGAGTTACCATGTTCACAGACAGACATATTTCTTTACTGACTCGGAGAGGTCTAAAATGTGGACATCCATGAAAAACAGAGATCGAATTTTTAAGAGATTGCATTTCTCTTTTCTGTACTTCATGTGCAAGAAAGTGAAAAATGAAATTGGCGAGGTGAATGTTAAGACGAACTTTTTTCCCCAACAATTATGTTTGAGGAGAAAAGAAGAAATTCGAAGTTTCACTTAAATGTATGATATGAAATATTGTAAAAGGTCTGAAAGAAAATGCAGAAAATACTTTTCATATTACTGTATTTAAAAAAAGGCATTTTATATTTTTTCCTATAGGGTTTTTTTAAAGTATCTGTCATAGGTAGGAGTTTTTAATGTGATTTGAAATGAATTCAATTCAATTTATTTTAATCGCTGATTTGAGTTCTTGTTTTCCCAGAAGAGAAGGGCATTCATTGGATAGTTTCATTTAGACAATCTCATCTCGTGTTTGAGAATCATCAACTTATGATCCTTATACATACACGTATAATGAATGAGTTTTCATTTGAAATATATGAATAATCATACAGACATGAATGTGAATTAGAATAATAATATTTGCAAATATAAATAAAAGTAATACATGCAAATGTACAAAATTAATATAAAATATACTCACAAATAATTTTTATTTACCTTGGGTCTCTTAACAATATGCACTGAAATGAAAGAAAGTAACGAAGATTTTTCCAAGAGACTGTCCACTTCCGATATCCTTTCCAAACAAGACAAGCGTACTTCTCTCCAGCCTATAAGATGAGAAAACAAAAAAAAAAAAATGTTACAAAGTTGCGGCATCTTTAATAAATAGTTTTTATGCTCTCCTTTGCTGTAGTTTATTGATTCAAAGGGGATTGTAAGCAGAAACGAAAGCAGTAAAATTCGGTAGTTTTCGATTTATTGTCCATAAATATCGGAAAAAAACTATTTGTTTGGGTTGTTATATTGCAAGATATTTTCTATTAGAGCTATTACAGGAGGCCTATATATAACAAATCACGGGTATGATGAACGAAAAATAACATTCAGTCATAATTTTTTTTTTATCATAAGGACACTAAAATAGAATTCGGATCATCTGGACTGAAATGTATTTGTATTTATAAGTCCAGATAAATAAAACACATATCATCTGTTCGTAAAAGATTATTATAGCACACTAAAAAGTGACAACTCCGACAATAAAAATAAACAACAATAAATAAAAATGAAACTATTAGCAAAAATATCGAATATACAAATAAATTCAACCCACTGGTCCCATAACCGCCACTGACAGACAGCCAGGAATGTTCAATTCGCTTTGTAAGGGAGAAAGGTAGAAATGAGTTTAAAAAAATTCTCGATAAGCTGGAGAGACATTGTTATTTTTCGCTTTCAAAATCAAATGCTGTGTTCTTCATACGTTTGTATTAATTTATGCCGCAATCTAACTTTTACACACATTGCCCAAACACATTACAAATTATGTGGATTTTTCGATTTTTTTGAATGGAGGGTATCTCTAAAAATATATAAACGCTTTGAATAACTATTACATAAACGATTGATAACAAATATCCTAGTTTCAAAACTCAAATTAGTTCATAGAGATGCAAAAAATTGTCAATTATCAGAAATGTTTGAATTGTTGGCTGTTAATGTCTAGGTAGTATTTTCGATGACATTTCAAACTGCACTAAGTATATTATTAAGAAGTATTTGTCAACATTCTCTTTCAATGATTGCTCTTCATTTGTTGATTGTAGCTGGATTTGAGCTATAACTATTATGTTTTAGGTATTTCTACAAAAAGGAATCCATCGGGGAAAGTCCGGTGAGTGTGGAGGGAACTCTTCCTCTAACCATTTTTTCCCTAAAATGTCATCAACATAGGGCATCTCGATGGTCAGGTGGAAGTGCTTCATCCTGATGGTAGTATCATTATTCCTTCCCAAACGTCTCTTATATGCGTAGAACAACGCAATTTTTTTGTAAGCTAAGTTAATCTTAGCCAATCACAGCTGCTTAAAATGAGAAATGTCCAAGAAATCCTTACGCAGATAAATCACTCTGCAAAGTTAACCTTTAAGTTCACATAGAATTAATTCACCTGACATTTGAAAATATGTAAAAAATACCTAAGAATAACGCTCTGAAATATAAACGATACTTCATTATAACATCAGTAAGTCCAAGTACAGATCTGTTATAAATCAAATGAAAGAATTTTGAAGGGCCTATTTAATAATTCGGCCCTGGTTGTAAGACGTAGAATTTAAGTGTGTGCATATTTATGGGACATCATGTAGACAAAGTTTTCATCCATGAGTTGGAATGTTTACGAGAAAGAAATACTTTCAGGACTTTAGAATGGAGTTTCAATGAAACTTTGAGCATTCAACAATGCAGCTTTAAACATGCGTTTTTTGGTTTTCTGAAAATCAATCCAAGAAATGATACACATATCTCAAAATGTAACACTCAGAAAAGGTGCACAGCATCTGTAAACAATTCTCTTTTGATTTCATCTTTTTGAATTAAGCTCAATTTCGTTTGCAACTTTTCTGAGCAGTACGTAAGCGTAAGTTTTTTGCCAAATATTTCGATGAAACAAAAAAATCTGTATGTTCTAATTTCTTAAACCATAACGAAGCGACTTGACTTGATAATTAATTATTAATTAATTTAATTAATTAACAAAAATATTTCACCCAATAAGCTAAATGATTTTTTTTCTTAAATTAATATCAATACCAAAGTTATTTTATTATACCACTACTGGAAAAAAATGGCCTTATAAAGGGTTCATGTTTAAATTTCTTGATTTCCTGACAGTTCTTCGATAAAGCCAGTAACCTAAATTTATCAGCATTTTATGTGTGCTGTTGTAAGAGATCATTATTGTTAGCTTTGATCATTTTAATTTTTTAATTCCATTTATTTACATCTGCCCAACCTCATTTTCAATTTTTCGTAGAAGGCATATACAAGTACAAAGACAAAGAATTCAAGTATTCAAAGAATTTGTTCTCGAGAATTTTATGAATCCCAATTTTCAATTTTTCCGTTAGGAAAACAAATTTTTGGAATTGCGCCTTTTTTGTGAAAACCATAATTCAAAAAAATATAGGTGTCAGCCATCGTTATAAATGTGAACTTCTGTCTGTCTATCAGTATATTTGTCCCATGTCCACTCAACCGGTTCGGTTGCTGTAATGGCTTCAGGTACGGGGGAATGGGGCGGCGTTCTGTCCATCAGTATATGTGTGAACACCATAACTCAATGACGCAACAACACTGAGAGATGAAATTTGGAAAATGATCTTATTACAAACTGTGGAAGAATATAGAATTCGGGATCAAAACCGCCTTTACTTTGATTATATATCAGTCTACGCTGTTCTTGTTAAGTTTACACAATAACTCTAAAATGTAGCACTCTACATAAATGAAATTTGTGAATTCTTGATAACAAAATTTTAGATTAGTCTCAAATTCTAGAACGAAATAGTTAAAGAGTAGACTGCAGGTCTGTTCATCGGTCCATGTGTTTGTGAATACCATAACTTAAAAGCGAAACAGATTAGAAAAAAAAGAAATTTTGCTGTCGCTCTTGACACTAAAATTGTTTATCTGCAAATTTAGGACCCATTTGGTCAAAGGAAGGAGATAATTCCAAAAAGAATACTCGATTCCCTAAACAATATGATGAAGCCAAACACGAAGTAACTCATATCGTGGGAAGAAGATGAGAGAAAGTCTATGGGTGAACACTCAGCCTGGTTTTAGAGTTTTGTTGTCTTCTCGTTTTGCAGATACAAACAAATTAGATGTTTAAAGCAATTATAAAATTGAATGGCTGGAACTGAAATTTAGTATTTACATAATTATTCAGATTTTATATAATAGATAAATCTGCTACGAATTGAAGAAAGCAATAATATTTTTACAAAGCATTGCGTGATTTAACTTCCTTGCTTTTGTAATTCAATTCTCGATGCACGTTTCACCGCAAATAAAACGTATTAAAATTAAAACTACCTAACAAAAATGTCTTCATACAACTCTCACCATTTCAATTGTTTTTGTTCTTGGTCAACATTTCAATTGTTTTTGTTCTTGGTCAACATTTCAATAGTTTTAGTTGAGGAATGAGAAAAACGTTCACTAAATTTTGTCAAAATCTCTCTAGTGGTTCAGAACAAACATCCCTACCTGCCTTCGGGCAAGTTTATACTTAAGAGGTGACTGAAAAAGATTTAACCCCATAATATTTTTAATACTCAGGTTGAAACATAGGAATCACATTTTAAGTTAATCCGTTAATTTTTAACATGCATTTTTATGACTCAGACCCGCCCTACTCTGAAGGAGGTATTGGGGCTAGTTGTCATTCTAAGAATTGAATGAGAGAGAATATTTAATCTTATCAAATTTTTAGTTTCATATTTCGAATAATGGAGATCAAGATCAATCGACCCATTTTTATATGTTTTCAAATGACTTGACCCTGCCCTGAGAAGTACATTTAGGCAGCCAATGAGGACGTGATTGACATTAACTAACTTTGAACTTTAAATGCTGTACCAATAGATATGTTTCCTCTGATTATGGCAAGTAGAACTGTTGTTCCAGGGTGAAAGAAATTTTCATTTCCATCCTGCACAGGAAGAAAAGTGTGTAGAAGATTATTTATCCCTCTTATTTCTAAGGCCATCGAAATAAAGGGACCTTAAAATACGGGAACATCCGAGCTACTCTATCAAGGATAAGGGAAATTTACTTTCCCCCTCAAAAACCACAATGACAGCTGGCATTGTCCGAATTGTAAGAAAATTCCCTTCTTACCCAAGCACATCTGGGCGAGCCCCTCTATCGAAGAAAGCACGCGCCGCGGGTGTGAAATCAATTACAATTAATGAAACGGGGTGGAAATTTCAAACTGACATTCGGACGTTTCGGACGGCTATCGTCTCTTGCTTGAAGGGACGTATGGGACGGTCCCGTATCGATAGAGGTAATCTAAATTATAAAATTTGGTTTGAATGGGATATTATCATGACCAAGGTTGCCACCTGCATAGGATCCAGATTGAAAACCCAGAAAAGGATTCGCCATCTTGAAGAAAATCAGGATCTATTCAGGATTAACGATCACACTTTCCAATAACAAAATTCCAGCCTAGACATAAGGCCGCATTTGTTTCTTTCGGGAGATATAATCCTCATTAGCCCTTCATATACTGTTGTTATACCATGAATGACTGTTTTTACGAAAATACATGTAAGCAATTTGCATAGCAAACATAACTGGTGATGAATGTTGCTATTCGTTACGAGCTCTCTGAAACGGAGTGAAGAGAAACGGGATTTCTTCTTCATCAATTCTGATCAGTCCCCTAATTGCCCTCGTGACCAAATCTTCACTGTAGAAAGTGAGTTGATGCCTTTTCATCAAATGGTCGACGTTCACAACAAATGGTCGAAGTTCAAGAGTAGTTCGTAAAACTTTTCTGGTGAAATTTAAAAAAGTGTTAAAACCCGAAAGTGTCAGGATACTGTTGATTACATAGTGTAACTTCTTCTAAAGCATTTAAAGATTTAAGCTTCCTATTATACTCGAAACAGGTTTTATATATTCCAAAATATCTAAATGGGCCTTAATTATTCTCTTTTTATAGCCATACCTATTTTTTAAAATATTTTTCACTGTTTAATGTCTCAGCAATTATGCTTATCCCTTTAAGACCGGACAAATTTTCATCCTTAAATTTAAGTTTTTTTAGTTTATAGGTAGCCTTGGATCCTACTGGTACTGTAAAAATAATTTTAAAAATCTAGCATGTCCCTCAAACGCATGAGCGCAACCGTACAATCGTGCGGGTTAGGCTTTTTCTGTGTCAACGTGAACCCGAACGATCGTTACTTGAATAATTACTATATAAGTTATTCTAACCGGGTTTAATTTAAATTACCTGTAACTAGTATTTTAAAATTAATACTTGTACAAATAAATTAATTTATATATTTCATAGCATAAAAAAATAAAAATCTATAACATAGAATTAATTTTTCAAAAATATACATGTATATTAAAAAATGCTGTACCTGAATTTATATGCAGCGAAACTTCTGAAATACGGGATTCTCTTGTATTTTTAGAAGGCAAATGAAACCTCGCGGATCATGCATTATCTGGTTGTTTGCTTTCCATTCTTTCTTGCACAATAGAAATTGCAGCGCCTTCACGAAATGTCGGATGGCCCCCTTCAATCCCCTACTGCTTTAGAAAATCTCCCTGTATTTCCTCCGGCTATGTTTATTGTGGGCAAATCCTCTCCTATAGTGATCAAATTCAAGGAAGGACCACGCATCATTTATCACGATCATTAGGACAGTCGGCATTTCCAGATGTACATACGTGATCACTGATCATAGCATCAATTTTGACTGCTTTTGTACCTAGTTTCTTTGTCCGGACTGAATAATTACAAACACATGTACACCAAATTCTTCTTGCTTCTCCAATAGTAAACTAAGGAGGATGATAAGATTTCAATGAAAACCCAGTGTGGAACTTTCTGTGAGTAGTCTCCTTTGTTACGAAGCTTTCAAAGAGATCCTTCAAAATACTTTGAAAGATCTTGTCACATTTGAGTGCTGATACGGTAAAAACGACGATGCGATTTGCAGAAGTTTCTCGAGGAATACTGAAAACCGTTGGAGGCGGTGGGATATATTTCGTGAAACTCTCTTGAGAAAAAGCTAAAAGCAGAAAAAATTGTTTATATGTAAAATATTTCATTTTTATGTGATAGGAGATGAACCATGTATTTTTTAAGTTAAATTTTTATTTTCTTAATATAGTACTAATTTCAAGTCTTAAGGCCGTTACTTAGTGATATAGTCGGAAAAAACTAACGAGGTGTGCATTGGGTCACGCGAGAAGACCCTACAGAAAGAAAGTCGATTTTCGGACAGTGAGCTCAAATAAAGCCGAACCCGCACGATCGTGCGGGTAAACAAATATTACGCCTAAAGGGTAATTATATTAACTCTTAACTAACATTTTTTCCTATTTTTCATTTATTTCTACATTAAATTAACAATTCGTATCTAAGCAATTAAATATGTACTAATAATTAGCTAATTGCGACAGATAAATAAAAATAATTCTAATGTTTAGCGCGATTTTTTTTTCAAACAGATTTAACGCGATTATAATTGAAATATGAACTGTCTCTGCCGTCTTTTGAGAAAACTAGATACTATTGATATTCTGGAAACTAGAACAGTCGTTACTATCCGGCATTTATTAAATACAACTCTCCAGGAAGCAGAAATGCTAGCCAATGTCTAACCCGCACTGTCGTGCGGGTTCGGTCTTAAAGGGTTATACCATCGATCAAACGTGCCGGTTCATCCTTCAAGCAACCTCTTAGATAGACATGTTTATGCAATGTAGAAAGTTGTAGATTTAAGTCCACTGCAGATGACAATTGTTCAATAGACAATTGGAATTTTTATATATCACAAGCAATGGGATCTATTTCATATTTTAATAGTAGATTGAAAGTAAGATGTAAGCAGATTTGGCGAGAAACCAACGGCTCAGGGTGGAGAAAAGGGCGAGAATAGTCTATTTATCGCCTCATTTGGCGAGATGGCGTATTTTGTTCGAGAAACATTCGGAGTTCCAAATTTCTCCAAAGCCTTTCACGTTTTGAACAAGTTAATGTTGTTTATTCTTCATAATCAGAACATTCTGGCATATCGAATTCGAATTCTTCATCGGAAAGTGGGAGGTCAATTTTATCATCTAAATCAGAGATTATCAATCTGTGGTATGGGTACCCCTGGGGGTACGTGGGGGACCAGTTTCGGGTACGCAAAAATGATCTTGGTAATGGCGTAGGAAAACAACATAAGATTATAAATGAATTTTCTTTCCCAAGTTCGTATGAAAAACTATATTGAGCATTAAAGGAGTTCTAAAGCCTTTTCACGAAACGAAAAGAAGGAAGAAGTCGATTAATATCTAGTAATTTATTCATTGTTACATGTTATCATAAGTTAATGCAAAATTATTTCAATGCTGTTTTCATTCGTTTTGCGATTGAACTAATATAATTTTAAAACATTGAATAAAATTTGATGTCAAAAATAAATTCCACAAATTTTATCCAATTCATTATAGTCGTTTGATTTCGAAGCTAACTTAAGGCCTTGGCGTTATTAATGCAAACTTTTATGAGCTGAGGGATAGTTTTGGGGTGATACAACAAAAATAAATAAGATCAATCAAGGGGTAAGCGAGAGAAAAAAGTTTGGGAACCGCTGATCTACACTGTTCATCTTTTGAAATGTTACTGAAAATCGAATGAGCGTATAATCTATTTCTTCCTATGAACCATCAACGTTCAATTTATTAAAAAAAGAGAGATTTTTTATCTTACGTACCTCCTTTTTCTTTTAAAAAATCTGATACCATAAAATATTTTGTTTAAAAACAAAAAACGAACGTAATTTTTGTATTAGTGATGTAACGTATAGAACCTTATAAAATTATTAAAGAAAGGAAAACTTTTGGAAATGATTTTCTTAATTTTTAAAATCTGAAACTCAATAAAAATAAAGGATATTTTAATTCCTTCTAATAAATGGCGAAAGAAGCGTTATTATATTTTTATAATTTATATTTTTCTCCTCCTGTCTGCGTGCCTATAGACAGAACAGCTTCAAGGCTACTGAGAGAACGAAGGTTAAATATCTGACACAATTTGAAGTTAAAAATTACATTTTTAAGAACCGTGAATATTAAATTATTCATAAAATAAACAATTAAAATTATATTCCCGCCGAAAAGTCTGGTCTCCGAAGTCGGCTAGTAGGATATAAATCCGACCTTTCGCATGTTGACAATAACAGCAAAACAAGTACAAATCAGCGAAAATTCTTCACAAAGTCCGCAAAAACGAAGAAATATTCGTGTGATCAGAATATGGGGTGTGAAGATTTCAGAACAGCGGCTAAAATCGGCCCCGCCAAATTAGACACCTGGACCTGTCGGCAAAACTCCACAAGAGAATTCGTACAAAGAGCTTCTTTTCACTCCATATCTAGTGACACTTGGCACACAAAGCCTTTTCGGAAACTCTCAATTAAGAAGGAGTGATGGATGTCCGTTCTCAGTTGAACTGAGACGCGACGGTCCATAAAAGAGACCGCTAATAGCCAAGACTGTCACTGGATATAAACCAACCGCCTGGTGAAAGGAAGACCTCATTGGTGGACCTCACGAATTGGGGCGGAAAACTTCACTTGTTGGGCGGACTTCGTCCCTAGAAAAACGAAGATTTAAGCAGCGGCGGGAGAGAAGGAGAGGAGAGTTGATTGTGATCGGTGATCATTTTTTGATCGGTTTCCGATTTTAGCATTCGCGTTTGGAGTGCTGGATCTTCGGATCTGTGGTAGAAGAACTGAGTCCCTTGCGGCCAGTTGTGAAGCAGAGTTCAGAAGCTGTACGCTTCGCTTTAACTGTTTGAGGAGAGCATAGCTCTCGGATCTGAACTGTTCGAGTTTATTCGATATGAGCGGTTGCTCATGAACTTTCAATTATTGAACATTCAATAAATTTCAGTAGAGCCGTTGCTCTAAGTGACTGGAAATTCTACCTGCAGAGGCGGTCTCA
>BGPR01008067.1:0-41189 GCA_013235015.1 Araneus ventricosus | reverse complement strand
TCTCACGTCTGTAATATTCTGTATATAACTTATTATTTATTCTGTAACCTATAATAATCAAGATACCTGGAGTAACTTTAAAATAAAAGTATTAGAATTGATCCTAGTCTAGCTGTTGACTCACGCTACCCGTTGTCTCACGGCGTCACAGGGGGAAAGGATGAGTAGGGAGGGAAGTTAACCTCACCGTCCTCTTTCCCGATACTATGGGGATTGGGAAAAGGAGGAAATGCGGGTTAGTAAGTAAATGATATGAAACTTGTGTAAAAATCACTTAATCGACTGAAAAAATCCCACAAAAATGAATGTTGAAAAAATTATAAACATTATTTCTTTATCCATAGAAATTCTAAATATTGATAACTTGAAATGGACTCCATTAAAATTTTTTCAAGCAAGTAGAAGTATTTCTTTCCATGCTTTAAATTGCTCTTTGAAAATAGAAATTACCCTTTTTTCCTAAATATTTGTCATGTATCTAAGCATCCGATATCGAATCAGTGGCAATATATAGGCTTTAACATTTTATCTACTGGAGAAAATGACTTCATAAAACCTTGAGGCATCCTGTAGATTCTCAATAGGTATAATATTTCCCTCTTTTCTTAAAATACTTGAGTGTTCAAGTATTCATATCTCCCACCTCTTTGAGACACAAATCTTTTGAAAGCACCGGAATGAGCTTTCCCTTTCATAGACTGGGTTTTGGCGGAGCCTCCGTGTCAGAGCAATGGAAATCTAGTTTGAATGGCCGTAGCGGCAGCCCGAGTTTTGGTCATAAGGTCATAAATCTATATAGAATAAAACTATTTCTTAGTTTGTTCTGAAAAACGTGGCCTGCGTTGATTTCCGGGTTGTAAAAAAAAATCCCTACTGTCTCCTACACTTGATTGGATCATTTTAATTTTCAAGAATCTGGGGTATAAGAGTTGAAACAAATAAACCTTCACAGAAGCAGTGAATTCAACAGCTGCAACACGCCACCATGACTATTCCTTTTTCTTGAGTAGTAGAGTGTAATTCAGTATGTGTCCGCTAAAAGGAAGAACTAATATTACCAGAATCAGAAGTACCAGGTTTTACCCCACTGTACCCTACATTTTTGAAGTGCCCGTCTTTATATTAACGCTTTATTTTGGAGCAACACCAGTGCTATTTTGGGACCAAACTCGTAATTTTGAACCCCATTCAGATGCAGAGGTCGACACCTGAGAAGGCACCCCGTCTCCAAACTTCCGCATCAAACCAACGTGAGGACCTTTGGACCCTTACGCATGATTTAACGTGCACCAGACCCACTTACACGGCAGTGTTTTAGTGGCATCGGATTTCGAACCCGGAACCCTCAGTCCCTTAAGACGTCAACTCTCTAATGCTCGATTGAATTTAAACTATGCTTACTAAATGACATTAAACTTTTAAAAAACATTTTTAGTTCAACTTATTATACGTTCACTAAGGAGTTTTACCCTATGAAACAATTAGGATTTACTCCAATAATTACGCTGTTCTATTTTCATTCTTATAACCTCTGCACTCGGGGTAAAACCGGGTACTCCAAGTGTCGAAAGACCGGGACTGTCAGTATTGATGATTCCTCCGATGAAGACAATAAAATCTTATCAGACGTTGATTCTTTATATTTTAATGATGTATTTTCTAATAGAAATAAAAAAGAAGGGTTAATTCATTGTAAAAACTGTCTTAGCTCTCTCCACGAAAGCTGCAGTGGCACGGATGAAGAAGACAACTACTTTATATGTGAATTTGTAACTAATATTCTTTAATTGTCATATAAAATATATGCGATTGCAACTTTTCCCCCGAAAACCGAGTTTTCTTTATTTCCCATTACATTAACATGTGAACCGATTTTACCAAACAAGTGGGGTAATACCGGTCGTTTGACTTTTTTTATATAAAAAAATAATGAAACTGTGACTTTTCTGGAAAGATATATTATACTCCGATAAATAATGAATATTTTAATGAAATTTGAGAAGCTCTCTGTCGAATATTGTAGCTCCAGTAGGCCTTCGAACCTTAGCAAACCGGTTTTACCCCACTTTCACCTATATGCACCACAAACGGCGCAGAGAAATAAGGGGCGAATGAAGCTATTTGATATTAATGAAATGCTTTCACTTATGTATTTCGTCCTCTGCGAAAATATTATATATTTTTTTCTGTTGGCTGCCCTGGCCAAAACAGAAAATACCATGATTAGGTTTTGTCTCCTCCTTTTTTTCATACTTGTAACTCTATTCGAGCTAAACTAGTTTGGAACTGGCTGCTTTTGTTTTGTTTGTCTGATCGTATAAGACTAAACGTCTATTTTGTTTGAATGATTGACTCAACAAGTTCCTTGAGGACAATTTTGAGAGGATATTTGTTTGATTATGCATTGACTCCTGTTAATTCATGTGAAGGTGCTGGGAATACCTGGATTCGAATCTGTGTGAAAAATATCAATTTTGTAATAATAAACTGAAGCGCATTGAAGGTGGTTTTTCTGGATAATTATACTGTAAAAAATAGACGATTACGTCAAGTAAAATGAAAGTTTGTATTGTTTACCCATTTCGAGTGAATGAGTGGCAATAAACGAATAAAAAGTAATTATTATTTAGGAACCGTCGTTATTTTTGGACCTTTTATGGCAAGATGGATTATACGATAAAAGAATTTAAAAAAAGATTTGGTAAATATAGAATTTAGCCAAAAAATCTACCTTTCGTCAAAATTGTTAAGTATATAAAAATTAATTGTCTTTTAGAGGATATTTAAGTCAGGTAATTAGAGCCTGTTTCTTAAATAGTGTAAATATTAACTGACATTTTAAGAGAAGATATGAATAATAAACCGTTCAGAAGCAAATCAGATGTCACAAGTGTCATCTCCCCATTCTACAACATCGCAAGATACATTTCAGGCTGCAACATCACATGCCTCAATATCTCAAGGGTTGAGGAAATGGAAGAATATTTGCAGTCAGCGCAGAAACTCAACGGTGACAGTTTGGACTTTATTGATAATATCATCATTACGATTGCGAAACATAATCTTCAAAAATTGTGAGGAATGCTTTCTGTTTTTTCGTCGGTAATTAATCGACAATAATAAGAGTACTCTACGTTTATGTGAAAGATGCAGAAACGTTAAGAAATTATGAAATTATTTGAAAGGAAGTCTGTGAAGGTAACTCCGGCGGAGCCCTCCTTTTCGTCTGTGGCCTAAGGAAAAATGCGAAAAAGGGAAGGAAAACAGAAGACTACAGACCGCAATTGACCTTGCGAAACTAAACATAGGAATTCGGATTGTTAAACATATAAGTAAAGGAGGTATAATTTTGGAGGTATGAAATGCGGAGGAATTGGTTAACTTAGAAGACGAAATTTAAAGTAATGACTTTCTACAGGAAGACTTGATTTTTAGAAGACCATTGAAGTCAGATCCTAAAACCATAATATATAGGGCCGATGAAAATTTGTATAGATAAATGTCTATCGAGCAACTGAAAGAACAGAATGAGGTGCTGAAAGAGGCTGATATCAAACATGAATATTGGATGAAAACTCAAAGGGGATCCAATTGGTTAGTTTCTTTGGACTCGAACTCTTTTGGAAAAATTATGAAAATTGGAAAACTGATTTTGGGGTGAATGTGACTCAAGATCCGAGAATATCTGAGCCCAATGCAGTAGTAATTCATCTATTATAAGTGTGGGCACACAACAAAAAATGTGCGAATATGGAGAAAATTATTTGTATCAAATGTGGCGTGGAAGGACTAAAGGGGGGACACTTGTGGAAAACAATTGAGTTGCGGTAAGTGTAAGGTGTTAAAAGACAGATTTGGAGATGTCAAAATAGATGTGAATCATTGAGTAAAAAGTCGTGGATGCGAGGCTTACCTTAGGTTATTATATTTTTTTAAATAAAGAATTGATTGTATCCCCAATAGCAGTCACGTTCAATAATCTTAGTGAATTGTTTCTTAATTTTGGGTTGCTTAATTCCAATCACGCCAAAGCAGCCTAGTCAGTCCTCACTCAGGATATCTTCAGCCATAAATTGGATATTGTTGCAGTTATCGAACCATTTTTTGTTAATGGTCATGTGGTAGGTTCTCCACATGGCTATAATGCAATATACCAAGTAGGTATTCTACGTGCAGTTATTTTAATCAAGAGTTAAATTAGTTCCTATCAAGATTGAGAGGGACTTAGTGGTTTTCATTATCGAATTTAACGATGAAGATATTCTTTTTGTCTGTGTATACTCTCCTCTAAATGATAGTTTAACTGAATATATTTCTAAAATAGAAAATGTTGAAAGATATAAGGACCAGAAAATTTTAGTGAACGGCGACTTTGATGCGAAGAGTATGGCATGGGATTCTAGAGAGGGGTATGCTCGTGGTACAGAAATGATGGAATTTATTTATCGAGAAGAATAGAAGTTAATTAATGATCCAGATTCGCCACCCACACATGAATACACGAAGGAAGTTAGTTAATTGATTTTATTTTACAAAGAATATTGAGAGAGAGGAGATTAGTGACTGGCTTGTTAGCACGAAAGAGATGGCAATTGATCATAGACTGATAACATATAGAAAGATGATAGGTGGCATAAAGAAAAATTAAATAAGAAATTTGGTAGAAGATGGAAAATTAACGAAGTTAAAATATTGGAATTTAAAAGAGACCTAAATAATCTTATTGATTGATTTAAAGAATTTATGTTCACAACAGAAAACTTATATGAGTTGATTAAAGATTTTAATGAAGGATTAGAATTAATTTGTGTTATAAATCAAAAGAAATGTTATCGCAAAGATACACAGATTCCCATCTGGTGTAATCAACGTCTAGATATGAATCGCAGAAAAGTGAGGGCCTTAAGAAGGAGATTCTAAAGAACAAGGGAGGAAACAGGGAGTCATAAGAGAAGGGAAATTTTTTAAGAAGAGGAACTGGAATACAAATAGATGATTTTGGAAGCTAAAAAGCAGTTTTTTCTTGCTTTCCTGGAGAAGGTCATACAAAAGAATAATATTTGAATTATTAAGAACATTATTAAAGATAAGAGTCTCGAAATAAAAATGGAAAGGATAAAAAAGGAGGACGGAACATTCACGGAAACCTATCAGGAAGGCCGAGAATATGTCATAAAGAAACAGTTTCTTCAGATAAATGATGATTTTTGGAACATGAAACGATGAGTGAGGACACTACGCGGGGTGTTTTATAAGGAGAAATACAGGTGTGCATTAACACTATGAAAAAGGAAGGTGCGCCTGGCTACAAAGGGTGATATTTTGAGTTTATAGATGAAATATTCTGCGCTGACAGAGAATGGTTTGTAAAATTGTTACATTTTTACCTAGACAGTCGATACTTCCCAAAATGCTGGAAGTGTGCCGACATTATTCTAATACCAAATAGCGGTAAGGATCCATCAAATTTTCAGTCATACAGATCTATCTTCCTTCTCCTAGTTTGGGGGAGGAATTAGACAAATTATTATCAAACCGATTAATGTATTATCTAATGGAACGGAAAATTTTAAATCCGAATCAACATGATTTTAGAGAGTCAATTGGGATCACAACTGCCCTTCATCAGGCTTCCAATTTCGTACAGCAGGCCAAAATGGAAAAAAGGTTTTCCTGTACGGTCACTCTATATATTGAAAATGCGTTCAATTCGATATATTGGAGTCAGATAAAGCAATTATTGAGTAAGTATCGGTTACCATACATGTTATCTAGAATCTTGAAAAATTTCTTGAAAGATCGTACCGTTCTGTTGACAAGCGGAAACACAAGGATGTCCAATCAGGGTGTCCAACAGGGATCAAGTTCTGGGCCTGCTCTGTGGCTTTTCATTATTATTGAACTGCTTGAGGAGACGTCAAATCGATTTGGAGCTTATGATGAAATAAAAATTCAAGTAAATGCGGATGACATTGTGGTGATGTAGAAAGCAATAGCTTCTTATAAAGTTGCGAACAAGATCAAACCGATTATGGAGTTAATGGAATCTTTAACAAACGTACATACATAATGTTTAAGAGCAGGAAAAGTATTACACATTTCCCCGTTATCAAGCTATAAAATGAAAGGATCGGCTACACAAAGTGTTTGAAATATCTGGGTTTGCATTTCGAACCAGATTTTTCCTTCATGCTGCACTTGAAAGACGTTTATGACAAGATATTTAATTTCAATGAAAACGTACGCAGAATCATTTGTGCTATTCGGGTTCTTCGTCCTGAGATAGTTAGACAGATTTACTTGTCTGTTATAGAGAAAATTATTCTGTACGGTGTACAGACATGGCATAGAGACACAGTTAAGACAAACAGTAGACTTATACAGATACAGAGGATCCCATTGTTGGGTATAGCTAAGACGTATAGAACTGTTTCCAATGATGCTATCCAAGTTCTAACTGGATGCCCACCTTTCGACATTAAGGCGGAGATCGAGAAAACACAAAAGAGGAATCTGATGGATGTAGAAATTTTGACTATCAATGCAGAATTCCGCCATGGAAGGAAAAGCTGATGGCTCGAAGATTAATAACAAAGTGGGTTCCGCATTTGTCCATTTTGTTGACGGGTTGGAATTTGAAAATAAACAATTTAAAATAAGCGATGGGCCATAGTGTTTATGGCTGAGGTTATTGACATAAAAGAAGCCATTGAATACACACACAAGCGAAATTTAAGGAAAGCAGAGATCATTTTGAACTCCCACTCTGCCCTCATGGCTATGAATTCTCCATTAGAAAAGAGATAGATTTTAAACCACATTAAGAAAGTATAGATGATAATATTGAGTTAAATTGGGTTCGAGTACATCAGGGTCAACTGGCTTACTTGCTGGCTTCTGGGCAGATGAACTTGCTAAGGATGCAACTGTCAAGGATATGATCGGCTATCATTTTAACAGATCCTACGTACAATTGCGTAGTGAGGCAAAAAGGAATTTTATACTCAAATGGCTGGAAAAATGCGATCAATCCCAGAAAAGGTGTTGGACATATATATTTTTGACAGGGATAATCTAATAAAAGTAATTGGTAAATTCTACTTAAACCAAATCTACACCAGTCATGGAGTTTTCGGAGAATATCAGGGTAGTTTTTTCAAAAGACTGCAATTTGTCGTTGTGGTGAAGAAATAAAAACAGTTGAGCATGTAGTCAAGAAATGCAAACTACGGTCCAAATTTCGGGTGAACTGGCCTTAAAATTCGCCAAATAATATTGTTGAGTTGATGGAGATTTTATCTTGTAGGAGGGATGCTGTCAGAATGGTTGAACAACAACGAGCTTTTCAAATCGAGAAGTTGGAAACTATTAATAAAAGAGGAGTAGGAAACTTTTTTTCTCGTCTTTGTGTCATTTTTCGACTGATGATGTCTGCAGTCTGTAAATAATTTATTTTTATTGTGCTTTTATTGAAGGAATGGACAGACTGTCGTTCGTACCGTTCGGCCTAGTCCACGTCGGGGCAATTTCTGCTTGTCTCCATTTCACTGACTTTGGAAGTTTTGACAAAATTGTACACTATTCCCATATTTGTGGACATTCGTTCTTGATTTTGGACCAATAAAAAATGAAAAATATGACAGAGTGTACACTCACGAGTACAAAAATATCGACGTCGATGCAAGCAACAGATTTACTACAAATAGCTTAATTATAAACATTTTTGTATAAAATGTTTTAAGAAATGTTGTCTTTCTTCTTAGTCTAATGATAACCAAATACCGAAAGACTGTAAAAGGAGTTTACACCTTCACAATGTGGATCATTTATTTATAAATCAGAGGTTAAGGATACAGGCAAGGTTCAGAAGTTCATAAACGGATTCATAAAAATAACTTTCGTTTAGGAAAACCATGGTCAAAGAAAATACATCTGTCTGAAGACTAAATGCAGGAAAAGTTCCCAACAATGGAAAAAGAAAATAAACAGCTTAAAGGAGTGAAATTATATGTTGGAGAAGAACACGTTGATTTTTACAGCATGATTTTTGAATGGCCGAAGACGGAGAAAGTGGACAAATAAGAAGATGATTTTTTTTACATTTGTATTATTATGATATATTATTAAATTTATAATTCTATTTAAAATCATATCTCTCTCTTATACTATGTACAATAATATTCATAATAAATAGTATGCCTAATAATTAACTTTCATTTTCGGTGTTCTTTTCATCTATTCACTACAGGAAAAGTTTCATCGAGTGCAGTAACAGTATGAGTCAACAGTTTTAAATTTACTTTTGGGCCCTTGATCAAATTAAAATTAAGTTGATTAACTGCTCAAATAAAGTCAAAGTGTAGGGAAATAAATTCTACCGAGTAAAATAAAAACTTAATGATTGATTTGAAAATTAATCACTGTTTATGCTCCAAATACTTTGATATTATCAACTCTTGTGCTTCCTGCAATC
Source organism: Araneus ventricosus (assembly GCA_013235015.1). Taxonomy (NCBI): domain Eukaryota; kingdom Metazoa; phylum Arthropoda; class Arachnida; order Araneae; family Araneidae; genus Araneus; species Araneus ventricosus. The sequence continues at coordinate 32,716 of BGPR01008067.1, read as the reverse complement.
AACGATTCAACTAATTGACATTACGTACAAAGGTTGCGTTTCTGAAAATGAGATATCATACTCATTATTTATAAGGTAATAACTTGTATTTTTACAAAAAATATTGCAGTAAAGTATTTTAATATTATTTGGTGTAGATGTTCTTTAGAAACTTTACATTTCTATTGGGTCTTCCTGCATTTACCGGGTTCAAATATATGACCCCTGATAGATTTTCTAATTTAAATCACTTTTTGTAAGATGCTATTAATTGCTTCAGATTTATCCACAATTACCTAATTTTTAAGTAGAAAAGTTGTGAAAAAGAAAGCAGCTTCTAAGTTGATACTTAGGATGCTGTATATTTGTCGAACTAAAATATGAGACGCCTCTGTTATTCTGCATGAAAATACAGGATGTCCACAAATTATTGTCGTGGTTTCCTTACCTCATAACTTTTGATTAAAAGACATGACGATAAATATTATTACAAATTCATAAAGTACAACTCTAGAAGTTTTTAACAACACAAACATAGTTAAGTAATTTCCTTGTGGCAGCCTTTCTCGGCATGTAACCCATCGACAGTTGGCTTGTTCAGTCTCGATGTGTCGAGGCTTAGATTAGTAATACGCATGTTATCTTTATACAAGGGCAGTAAAGTATCTAAGTATCTTGGACAAAATAAAAACATCAAAACTTTTAAGAGCTGGCAGCTGTAAAAAACCCTTTAGTACAAAAGCTGTGGTAGACCGATTCGTATCAACGTCCATCTCTCTCTCTCCTGGTGCTAAGGTCTTGGCATTGGAACAGGAGAGTTTCAGGTTCAAAACCCGATTCTATTGAGGATCCGTCGTGTTTGGGACCTAATGCATGCTAGTAGTATTATCGTGCTCATAACGGGACCATTTGAGTAGTGTGCTAATTATTGGACCACATCTAAGGTGTGTTAACAAATGGATCTGTTTGTCTGCTTCTAATATCTGGACTACTTTGAAATGCTGCTAAATTCTGGACCACCTCGAATGCGTGTTAACAACTGAGTCAGTTGATATTTTTGCTAATATCTGGGCCACTTGGAGTTGTTGCTAATGTCTGGGCCACTTTGAAGATGTGCTATCAACTGGATCGGTTTATATGCTGCTAACATTTGGATCTCCTCGAAGTTGGGTTAATAACTGGATCAATCCTTTCCTTCTTAATAACTCTATCATCTCTTCCTCTGTTAAGATCTGGTCTACCTCGAAGGTGTGGTAATGTCTAGAACGGTCCTTACCTTGTTTATGCGTTTTACCCTGAAGGTGTGTAAGTGAATAGATCACATTTTGCAGTATAAGGATACATTTCGAACGAGTTCAACTTAATCGTCTTTTAAATTTGTCAGCATTATTTGTCAATTCTCAAATTTTGCAATCAGTCGAACCTTGAAGTCAAGTATGCTCTAGTGTTGGGGGGGCAGCGTACGGTTGGATCATTTAGCCAGTGAAGTGATTCTACATACCTTACGAAATTTTAAAATGAAAGTATGATGTTGTAGGAACACCCAACAGGCTCTTCAAAGCACAGACCTGCAACGAGATAAATGTCAAAATCTATCCCAATATCAATTTAAGCATTTGATCTAAAATGTAAGTCAGCAATTCAAGTAATTTGTCTTAAAATCAAAAATTACATTTTCCAAATATTAAATTTTGTTATTTCTGACACAAACTCGAGCATTTTAAGCTTGAGTTCTGTAATATATCAGTTATATAAGCAATTATTTTTTTAAAATCAATTCAATTAATTTTCTCTCAAAATCAACATGTCCATTTTATACAAGCAATACAAGCAAGAATTCCCTTTTCAATAAGAAATTAATAAGTTTTATCCCAAAATTAACATGTCTCTTTTTGAAGTATTAATTTTTTAAAAATTTCGACACCAACTTGAGCATTTTTAGCTCGAGTTCGGTAATATAGCAGCAATATAAGCAAGAATTCCTTTTTAAGAAATATTCAATTAATTTTCTCTCAAAATGAGAATTTTCATTTCCCAAGTATTAGAATATATTATTTCCGACACCAAATAGAGCATTTTTAGTTCGAGTTTGGAAATATAACAGCAATATAAGCATTAATATATTTTTTAAAAAATCAATTCAATTAATTTTCTTTCAAAATCAACATGCGCATTTCCAAGTATTAAAATTTTTATTTCTGAAAGAAAAAAAAATATTTTCTAAAGAAAAATTACCACATACATAAATGCTTAAAATCTGCTAGGGCAAAGAAGGATAACGGATAATATCATAAAAGCAAATGCAATAACCAAGAATAATATACAGTAACAAATAATAAGAAAAAGTAAAAGATAAAAACCTGAAACCAATAAAGTAAACACTAAATAATACTTTCATAGTAACACTAAGAAGCATTAAAATACACCAGAAGACATCCATAAGAGATCCAATAGTCCCAGAGACCAGCACACCATATATCCAAGACTTTTTAAAAACCCAAGATGCTCCAGACCCAGTGCATTGATAATGTCAAGCATGACACTCAACGCAGAATGCTGTTCATTCACTAACGACGACTGATACCTAGATATAATAGATAAATAAAATGAAATGGTGGCTCGAGTGGTGCGTGAGAGGAATCGACATAGAGTAGACGGTATGAACAAACCGGAGTATAGCAAGTTGTTGCCAGTTCGAGCAATGGAGCAGTGATTTGAAATGAAATGCACACGTTAATAATGCACCATCCACACTATTTCCTTTAAAAAAACAGGTTTGATTGTTTTCCTTAGCTCCGTGGTCTCATAGCGGGTCCTAAAAAAACTGATTAAAATTTGTTTTAAAAATTTCCGGAAATTGTCAAAATATTACATTTTTTTCACAAGATATTCTCTAAATAGAGAAATTATTTTTTTTTCTTATGTAGCAGCACCCAATGAAACTTTGTGCACTATAGCATTAAAAAAATACGGGAGCAAAATTTTTAGCAAATTGCTTAAAAACAGTGATTTCTGCATTTTTCGAATACTTAGACTCTTTTCAATATAGAAAGATATTATCTGATTTTAAGCATTTTTTTAAAGTTTTCGGAATCGCCTTTTACACGCACACACGGTATTTTCTCGAGAATTACTCACATACATGCATTATGCTTCCGTGTTCTTGCATTCCCCCCCCCCCCCAATTTTATTTTATTGATTGATTGCTCTTTATATATTGTTCTTTTTTATCCTTATTAAAGGAAATTATTCGAATAGAAAGTTTTATTTTTCTTTTCCAAACGATTCACGTTACGAGTGACTAAATATTATGCTTCCATGTTTTAATTTATAAACATCGGAAAAAGTAGTTTCCTAGCATTTTATCTCTCTTTTTTGTTTTGGATGTTTTATTTTGCAAAGTATATTTTATTCGTTCTAAAGATTTTTTAAGGTTTGAATATTTAATCGGCAACGACGAGAAAATTTTGTACTGTAGAATTGTTGATTGTGAAGATGTATTATTTGTTATTTGGTTTATTGTTTAAAAGTTTAAAATAAATATTCTTTTTCCAAGCGTATCGCGTTTTCAATCCAACCATACTATTATAAAGTAATAAAAATGGTAGATTTGAAAGTTAAATTCAACAAGAAATAATTAAATGGCGATTAACGTTTGTTGGGGATGGTTAGCGATAATGTTTGTAGTAAAATTCTTATACACACGGTATGCTTCCTGGTTCTTGCATTTCCCACCAATTTTATTTTATTTATTGATTCCTTTTCATATATTTTCATTCTTTTTAAGCCTTATTTTTAAAAAGTTGGTTCGAATAGAAAGTTTTATTTTTTCTTTTGCAAACGATTCGCGTAGCGAGTGACGAAATATTATGCTTCCAGGCTTTAATTTATATAATCAGCGGAAAAAATTGTTTCCTCGCATTTTTTTTTCTCTCTTTTTTCTTTTTCTTTTGAGGTTTTATTTTTGCAACATATATTTTTATTAACATTTCGTTCGTTCAAAAGATGTTATTAAGTTTAGATATTTAATCAGGAACGTCAGGAAAACTCTGTACAGTAAAAATGTTCATTATAAAGATTAGTTATTATTCGGTTTAATGTTTAAAATAAATATTCTTTTTTCAAGCTTCTAGTGTTTTCAATCCAACTATACTATTATAAAGTAATAAAAATGGTAAATTTGAAAGTTTAATTCAACAAGAAATAATTAAATGGTGATTAACGTTTGTTGGGGAAGGTTAGCGATAATATTTGTAGAAAAATACGGAGGCGGCCATGTGAAAAAATGTTGATCCCGAGCAACCCGTGTTATTAGCTAGTTATTAATATTTTAAATTTAATATTATAGGTTTGAAAATTATTTTTGTACCGCAAATTTACATAATACTCTAAATTCATGGCAACTACAATTTTAATAATATAACGAAATTTCCGTAATGTCAATTTATATTTAAATATTTAATTAATTTTTTACTATTCCTTAATTTTTAAATAGAGGATACCCATATACCCTAACAAATATAAATACTGGGTACCTGTGGCCATATATTTATAAATTAATTTTTATACTTCAGCAGACGATTTGATCCGAAAATATTTGTACACCAGTAAAGAGGATAAAGGACACTAATATATTATATATGGTTATTATTTTTATTTATTACAATAGTATAAAAGAGGAGAACTATAACTAGCTGAAACGTTTAACCCAGAATCAATTCGTGAAGTTGTAAAATCGGAACCTACTTACCCCAATACCTGTATAATAACATAATATTTGAAGAGATTCAATTTGAACAGTAATCGAAAATTCTTGATCTTATTGTATATAATCTTCTATCAACATAAAAAGTCTCAAACGGAGAAATATATCTTGCCAATTTTTAGCAATAAACACATAAAAATGAATGTTAGGAATTATGTACTGAAGAGTACATATTTGATATTTGGGTCATTGAATTAACAAACATAAAAGTCGAAAGGTTTTCAGACTACCAAAACAAAATTGCGCTCAATTAAATATTATTGACCAAATAATAAGAGTAATACCTGTTTAACTAGAAGTATTGCAACAGCTATAGCTATTCGACATCTTGCGCATTTGGATGAAAATAAAGACTCAAAATGTTTTCAATTCTCGATTCAGCTTCTAAACTCAGTAAAATACCCGGAATTCGTTTAGAAATATATTTAGCACAAGCAGTGTACTAACTGGGGTAGGGCAGGCTTTGCAAGTGGTCTGGGCCCCATTGATAGAAATCTGAAAATTGAGGAATAATTAAAATATATATAAGAGGAAATTACGTTTTTTTAACCCTTAATCCCCAGATTCTTAAAAATTAAAATAGTTCCAATCAAGTGCGGGAGACAGCAGTTTTCTTACAGCCTGGAAAGCAACACCGGCATGGTTTCTCAAAACAAACTGAGAAATAGTTTTATCTTGCTGAGATCTGATGAACAAAACCCGTGTTGCCGCGACGAGCATTCGAACTAGATTTCCATTGCTGTCTCTCGGAGCCCCGTCTTAACAGCAAGTCTATGAAAGGGAAAGTTCATTCAAGTGCTTAGAAAAGATTTGTGTCTGAAAGTGGAGGACGATAGTGTTAGATTACAAAAATGCAATTACATGATTTTTCGGGTTTGCCAGTACTTTAAATAATTTATAAAGTTTCTTACTTGTCTTGTGGCAACTTTTAAATTCTCAACGGTTTTTTTGTGGTTTTATTAACTATCTCAAGTTATCTTTTTTCTTCTTGTAGTAATCAACTAATTATTAATGGCTTTAACTTTTTATGTAATTTGCTTTAATGTTTTGATATTTATAAAATTATTAAGCACTTGTTCTGCACCGAACTATATGCTCACCATTTTAACGACGGAATCTTTTGGGGGTAAACTGGTACGCGCGTCACCTGACTGGGAGATTTTTCTTCATTTGTGAAGTATAATTGGTTTGGCTCACAAGGAGTAAGAAGGTTGAGTGTCTCTGGGGTCCGGGGGCAGGCAGGCTTCATATTCGGTTCTCGTTCCTGCAGTTGTACCGACAATCCAGAAGAAGTCACTGTAGTCTTCAAGGAATGTTATCAACGAAATTGATCTAGTATTTGTATAAGGAGGTTTTTCAATGATGCAAATTCGAAGAGCAAATAGTAAATGTGACTAATTTATCAAACTGACTCCAAAATGTATGTAAATCGATTACGAACGTCTAACACAAAATGATAACTGCAATAGTGTCAGTGAACTCATACGAGTAATTATTCTAATTTACGAAGGCTGCTTCCAACAAATGATAAGCTTGAGATTGGCGATAAAACGTCGTTGGTGAAATCCTACAAATGATTTTTGTGAATTTGCAACGAGTTCAGCTCTACATGTTTCATGGCCACTAGCTAGAGAAAGTTTTTTTATACCGTTTTAGGGTATCTCGAGATATCATTTTTTTGCTTCTATAAAATGAAATGTGTTTACTGTCGTTTTAAGCTCTAATATGTCAGAGTAAATCTTTAATGAAAGATTAAGTTTTTGAAAGCGCTGTTATGTTAAACTAGAAGTCTAACAAGCATTGCAAATCATTTTTTTATTTATATTTTATGGTACATTTCGTTATCTCTCTGTCATACCATGTACATCGGAAAAATAATTTTTTTTGTTTATTATAACATGTTGTATTAATGAGTATAATCAAGACATTTATCTGTTAAATTTGGCAATTAATTAATTTAAAAAGTTGTAAATAAAAAATATATTAGTCAAGAATTTAGATCTCTCGTCTTCTTCTCTAGTAGTAAAATATGGCATAGTGTTGGTGTTTTCAGGAATGTCTACCACTATAGGCTGTGTCTTCCAAATTGTAAAGAAACGGTGGGTGATCGCATAAGTGTGAATATAATTTGTACCATATATAGGTATTCTCCTCTTTTTGCAGCAATTAAAATCGAATTTCATCTTTCAAGGAGGAAAGACTAAAAATACTAACGAGTCATTAGATTCTTTAATTTGAAATTTTTGTTCGAAAACACAAATTCTTCAAAACAAATTGCACAAAATGCATCCAATTTGACATATATAAGTTATAATAGTGGGAAAAAAGGCATCTTAAATGTTTTAAAGCAACTGGAATTGGACATTGGTGAGCAGCTGGTTAAGGATTTACTTCTTCGGGATAAAGAACGAATCAAGTTAGCTGAAAAATGCTGCCAAAAAGCTACCCTTGAAGCCCGCAAAGCAAAAGAAAGACTGAAAACAACTGAAAAAACAATTATGAAATCAGAAGGAAAAATTTATTCTTTTGTGGGCTTTTTAAATTTTATCTCCATGAATACAGATGCTTGGTAAGTTATTTTTTTAATTTAAAGTCTTTTTTTTCTCAAAATTACATTTTTAGAGCATTTTTTTTAGTCAAGAAATTTGATCTCTTGTATCTTTCTATTAGTATCACAATGCAATTGTAAATTTATTTCTGCAATTCTTCCACTATTGGCTATTAACTTCTAGGTAGTCTAGAAAAGGTGGGTAATTACCTAAGTGATAGTATAAATTGTACCATTATTTGATCTCTCGTATTTTTTGTATCTGTAGCACCATGCTTGCATCGTTTTATATCTTTCAGATAGGAACACTTGAACATTATCAAGTATTTTAAGAAAATGGGAAATAATATAGCTATTGACTTTCATGAGGACTCAAGGGTTTCTCGCTGCAAATTATCTTGGAGATAAAATGTTAAAGCCTCGATATCAGAAGCTTAATTTCATGTCAAATAATTAGAAAAAACAGTCATTTCTATTTTCAATGAGCAGAGTAAAGCTTGGAAAAACTACTTTCTTGAAAAAAATTAAAGGGAGTCCAACCCAAATTAGCAATATTTAGAGTTTCCATGGATAAAGAAATAATGTTTATAATTTTTGAAATGTTCATATTTTTGGGCATTTTTCAGTCGATTAAGTGATTTTTATAACATTGGTGTCTCAGGAAGGAATTTGATTCACACGCCGAAACTCCACAAAAAACGTTGTGTGGGAGATCCTCTATATCTCGGTAACTACATATGTTAAGAACAGAACTAAGGTCTCATTTCAGAGATAAAGGGTAACAACAGAAGTTACAAAAAAAATTGAAAATCGGAAGAGAGTCACGCGAGTAAAGTAGTCGTACGCCTTCAACATCAGCGTCTGTTTGAAAAAGACAGTCTCCCGTGATTTTTTTTTTTATTTTTGGTATTTTATATTAATTATAGCATTCCCCGTCTCGGTTTCACCCGCAACAACCCTGGAAAGATGGATAAAAGAAAGTGAATATTTTACTGTATTTTGCAGATAGTGATATATATAAAGGAGTAATTTAAAAATACCAGCGATACAATTCTATGTAAAAAATCACGGATAACGAAACTTAAAAACTGCGATTCAAATAACTCTCACTCAATTCATCTATCACTCATCGGTAGAATGATTAGCGCTGATTTAATTAATTATTTAAATTCTTGTGATTTTGCATATTAGCCACTTAAAATATGTACGTTTGTTACATGTTAAAAATACATTAATCAAGTCTTTAATAGTATTAAAATTAGGGCATTAAATCGCTGACATCAACAACAATGTATTCCTTGAAAAAAAGTTTGGGAACTTTTTATTCTTTTTTTTTGTATTAAAAATATGCATTCCATGCAAATATAGTATAAGGTATTTTTATTATTACAATAGCACTTGGCTAATTCGAATTTTTTTAAATTCGAATTCAACGACAATTAGAACTATTTCTTTTATCGTTCTTTGATTTTCCTTTTAACGGTAATGTTAAACTATCGTATGTAATTCGATTTTTTTTGCTTAGTTCGCATCAAGACAGAACATTTTATTCTTATATATATATTTCTGAAATGTTTTCTTTAGTTATAGAAGATCCTACTCTGTGTCCTTAGTGATCATGAACAAGTTACTTTTTAAGGCCTTTAATTCACTCGAATACCTTAGCTGTTCTACAATGTATCCCATCAAATAAGCAATAAAAAATTGCATACTTTTTCAATTTTTAAAAATTTACTAAGTAAGTTTGTTAAAATTATTTTTTCAAATTATTAAATTTTTAACGATCAAATTATTAATATATTCATTAATTTTTCATATTGTTTATTTATTCATTATGCATTATTTCTTAAACCTTAAATATATTGGTGTTATCCAAAATTATTTCCAATGGGGCCCCGAATCTCCTGAGGCCTAAGAATTTTATTCTCTGCCCCCTAAGCCCGGTAGCAGAGGGGGTAGAGAATAAAATTTAAAAATTTTATTAAAAAATAGTTACTTTTCCTGAACACTATTGCTTTTTTGTAATTCCCAGTTTCAGGCAACTGAGATTAAATAAAAATTTAATCTTTCCTTTATAATGTAGAGAGGCGCCCCCCCCCCCCCCCCCCCCCCCCCCCCCCCCCCCCTGCACTCGCCTGGTGCGAACTATGAATGGGTATTTCAACCCGTAACACAAAAGCCAAACTCTTTCCAGTTCTATTTATAGAACTGGAAAGGGTGGATAGAACTGCGACCTTGAGGAACCGCGACCAACGCCGCTTCTCCCTTGGAAATTGTGTTTGAAAAATTAATTAAAATTAAACAGAACGTTGCATGAAAACTAAATTGGTGTCCTTGAGAAGCTAACTTTTAAAACTTTAAGGTAGCGTTAAAATGGTTTTCTTCCGACAATATGCTCCGAAGTTATTGCGGGAGAACGTTAAAATTTAAGTTAATTTTTCATTAATCAAAATTCTAATTGAAATTTCGAAGACTCCTTTCTGAATGAGCACCTACTACCACAAAGCAACCACTTGCCAAATTGCAGGTTTCTAGTTCCAATGGTTTGGGAGATTTCTTGATAAGTGAGTGAGTGAGTTCTTGGTTTTGGCCTTTATATATATAGATAATCTTCTGTCATCATTATAAGGTCTCAAACTGAGAAATATATGTTGCCTATTTTTATGATTAAACACATGAAATTAAAAGTTAGGAATTATGTGTCGAAGAGTTTATATATTTGATGTTTGCGTCACAATGAATGAACAAACAGAAAAGTCTTATGGTTTCCAGACTACCAAAAGAAAATTGCGCTCAATTAAATATTATTGTCCGAAACTAAAATAAAAGTAACACCTGTTTAACTAGAAGTATTGCAACAGCTATAGCTATTCGAAATCCCCAGCATTTCAATGAAAATAGAGACATAAAATGTTTTCAATGCTGGATTCAGTTGCTAAACTGAATAAAATGTCTGACATTCTTCTAGCACAAGCAGTGGAGTAACTAGTGTGGGGAAGGCTTGGCAAGTGCCCTAGGCACCATTGCTAGAGGGAGTAAAATTGATGAATCAATAAATTTCATACAAGAGGGAAGTACGTATGTTTTTCTTTAACTCTCTGAGCCCGGCTGGTGTGAGAATTTGGTTGCCTCAAAGCCCGGGGTAATTTTTCGTTCACAAAAACAGAATGGAATCGTCCTTTCCTTCAGCGCTATGCCAGAAAGTGGACGCCCGCTGCGCGGTCATTTGTCAAAAATGAAAGGGGAGCCATTGATGATCATTTGCGGTTAGAGCTATCGGTACTGGACAAAGTCTTGTGAGTGAAATGCTTTTCGGCCTACTGATAAGAATCTCTATCAGTTTAGGAGTAATTTCCGTAGGTTTTTCGCACGGTCTGTGCTGTAAAATTCGGCTTATTTTAAAAAGAAGGCGAATCCATAAACTTTGGCCAGTTATCATTGATTTGTGCAATTGACAGATAATTCTGCAATTCTGATAATTCCAGTAGAGACACACTTATAGAGCGGCCAAATAAACTAAAGACTATGAAAAAACAACAAATCTGTCAGGAGAAAATGTGGTTGCTTTTATTACTCGGAAATTTCTTTCAACTTCAGACATTTTATAAAGAAAAGGAATCGTTTATTTAGGGAGCTCCTAGGAGAATTGTGAACACACAAGCAATGCTTTCTCAAACAGATTTCCTGTATCATCCTGGCAGTCAGTCTTCTTCGGCAAAAAATCTCTAATCATCAATATCTCAAAGATACGTCATCTTATTTTTGCACAACTCTAAATGAATGTTCAACAATTATACGAGAGAATTACCCTCAAGAAAAGTTTTTATAGATATCAATGTGAGAAAAACGTGGTGTTTATGTTGAAAAAGTAAAAGAAAGAAAGAAGGAATTATAAACAAAAAGAGTCGTAAGTTTTTTAGAATATCGGTAGGCTATTCAGGTTTATTCAAGTATGCAATCTGTGCACGTCCCTAACCCCTTAATTAAGGTTGTATTGTTATTGAAAATAATTAATTTTATTTTTTCAAATATTTCATGAAAAGAAACGCACTTAAAGCACATTGAAGAATCAAGAAATTGGATTAATTAGAAAAAATGTTTTGAAAAATAATATCTTTAAATTACAAGCTTATTTTTAAATATTACCCTCCTGGGATCAGGCCCGAGAAATAACTGCGAACTTTTCTCCTCCCATAACGGCAGGCCCGAGACTGTCTCGGGAAAGAAAAGTCCCTTATAAGTGTCAGTCCCGAGATTTTCCTTCTACAAGTTTTTCTCTTCCCCCCCAAGTGTCACGCGGCGACACAATGAGAGGGAGTGTCTGCGGTCAGGGGAGTGTCAGCTACAATAGATCTAATCTTTCAACACATATTTCGTTCAGCAGCGTAAAATTAGGACCAGATATCCCATGGTCCTGGAATAAAATTGAAAGCTGACTCTCAGTTGCTACTGTTTAGATTTAGAGAGTAAATGTGTATCCAAAATGAGTGTTAATTAACGAGCATAAAATTGAACGCTTATAAACCTTGAATTTACACATATACGTATTATTATTAGCCTGATCTATAAGATTTTAAAATTTTCTGATTTAAGAAATGTTTCTAATTTAAAAAACCAGAGAAAGATAAAATTAAAAATATTTTCTCTTTTATATATTACTTTCATTCAAGGACTTTAGAATTCAAATTGCTTTTTAAACTTAATTTTTGAATATAAAATACTATACATATATATACAAGATTTGCTTAAGGCTTGTTTCGTAGAATTTAAAATACGCCTTTTCCCAAGAGATGGCGCTGAAGTTTACTAGGCTGTGACGTCATCTTTTTCATCAATTTTTTTAGCCTTTTTGCCAAGAAGGAAAAAAATGGTACTTTCTGGCACCTGAAAATAACTCACGGGTTCCCTACCATCATAAAAAAACCGCAAGGACAGTTCTTTCACATTACAAAAAGAGGAGAACCCCTTCGTCGCCTTAGGGTACGGAAAGAGGGGCGGTCTCTGGTTTGAGAGCAGGTCAGTCAAATTCCCGTTCTGTCAGAAAATTGTTTGAGAAATTTTTCTCCAGCTAGTTTTTCCGTCCACCTTAGTGAGACAAAAAACGCATATTCCTTGATGATTGCCTTTTCATTTTCCCTATCTGAAAATCCTGAACAAATAATGTTTCGATAGCAGTATTTTATGCTTCTATAATGACAATGTACTGAATTAAAATTTAAATCAATAATATTAGCCTTCCTTGTTTAGAATTTCGTGTTATTTAAAAGCACTAACAAGCAATCTATAACCAAAAAAAATCAAATTCGCTTTTCTGCAACCAAACCACTAAAACGCTTAGTAAATTGGTTTAAAACCAAAATAACACTCACTTGGGAGAGGAGGAGGGACTTAATAAAAATATATAATTGCATTCCGCACTCCTCTAAAATTATTGAAGAGATTCTCTTGATTTAATTCTCATGCCAAGTCTCCACACCTCCTAACACAACCCAAATTTCTTTTATCTTTACTATAATATTTGTAAGATACACTTATATGATCAAAAGTACCCAGACACTTTCGGATTTTCACACTTTTTAGAGCTCCTCAGGAAAGACTAGACCAACTGCCCTTAAACTTCGTCCATGTAAAAAATAGACTCTAATTCATATTTTACTGTGAAACTAGGGTCACGAGGGCATTTAAGGGACAGAGCGGAAATTGACAGTGGTGTCGAATGATCGAAAGCATGATGCGGCAAAAGATTTATAGACATCTAAAATACCCGGGAGTATAGGGGTAGATAGAAAAATTTAAAAATTTATTTAAAAAATTAGCTAGTTTTCCGAACACTATTGCTTTTTTGTAATTCTTAGCTTTAGGCAGGGAAAATGATATAAAAATTTAATTTTTTCCTAAAAAAGCAGTGGAGCAATTGCCGCCACTGGAAATTGATGAAAACGACAAAAATCTGGGCTCACATCGTTCCACAGAAGGGTGATAATGGTTTACAAATTTCTTCAATGGTTTTATTTGCTATGCACATTGTTTACATGGATTTTTGTAAAAAATAGCAAGTTTAATCTTGTTAATTAAACATGCTAACTAATGGCTTTTCTTTAAAAATCCCATATTTTTTGCATTTTTTTTTTTTTGCTTATAATAAACAAATTTTCCACGAAATAATACGAAACTCATATAACTTATAGAATACTTGACAATGTGTTAGAGAATTATTCCATTAAAATTTGAAGTTCATGCTAATATAGTATCACAATTTTCTTCTGTAATATTTTGCGAAAGCACTTATATCTCTATATGAACATTTTGGAGTAACTTCCATATTGCAAAGTTTCATCCAGTTATGTTTATTAAATCATACTCTAATAGGTTTTCCTCATTTAAAAAAAAGATTATTTTGTCTATAGAGAATATATTTTTTTAACTTCAACCCTAAATAATTTAGATGTTGGAGAGGTGGAGGAAAGTTTCACGTCTATAAGGCGCGTAGCTAGAAATGGCGTATGATGCTTATCTATTGGTTTTGCAATAAAGAAATTTTTAGGTGTGCACTTATTTGGCATACGAATAATATGACCTGCCCATCCTATCCTATGTAATTTTATAAATTTAATAACATCAGTATAGTTCAAATACTTACACAGCTGATGGTTATATATTCTTAGCCACACATCATCCGACTCTATTACATCAAAATATTTTTTAAATTTTTTCTGTCAAAAGTTGCCAAAAATGTTTTATTTATTCAATTATTTTTTGTTTTCGAGTCATAGCTTAAGTATCTAAAACATAAGGTTCACGCCAGTGTAAATACAGAAAAAATATTTAAAAGAAAGATCAGAATGAAGGCGAAAATATAAACAATATATTTTTCTACTAATTTTTTTTGACAGATTCATCTATATTTGCAAAACTGGAGTGGCATTTTTCATACGAATTAAAATTTGAAATAAAGGATTTTTCAGAAGTTTTTTTAATAAAATTAAATCTACTTAAGTTTCTATTTAATATTGTTGATTACAGATAAGTAAAAAACAAGAAATATTTTCAAGTCGGGACAAAAAAAAATAACGAGAGACTGTATTTTACAACTGTGTGTAACAACCGCTGATGTTAAAGGAGTAGGACTACTTTACTCACGTGACTCTTTTGTTTCTCGAAGTTTCTCATTGTTACTCGCGATAGTCTTTTGTTTCTCGAAGTTACTCGCGATACTCTTGTTTCTCGAAGTTACTGGTGATTCTCTTTTGTTTCTCGAAGTTACACTCTATTTTCTTTTATTTCTCGAAGTTCCTCTCAATTCTCTTTGGTTTTTCTGAAATACTAATGTATATTAAATTGGCGAAATAAAATGAAACTAAGGTTACAATGAAAATTGTTTTATTTCTTCATAAAATATATTACAATGTCAATTCTATTGTTTTGAATTCTTAAATCGTGCGTGGATATGTTACAATTCTGTGTAGGATCGGTCGATGATATGAAAAGTAACATGCATAATTTAATAATTCGGGACTAATGTTTCTTGTAAAAGTTGAATCAATATATGAATTTCCCAGAATACTAGGATAATTTGTTGGCACCATGTTCAAATCTAAATGCTCCTTCATGAAACCGAACGCTTTCTCATTCCTTTTGACATCTACATTAAAGTCACCCATGACAATAATTGGAATATCTTTAACTATATGAAACTCTTCCTCCATCTAAAATAAGACATCACCAATTCATGCGTATTTTTGACCAACTTTACGACTCACTAGTCGCAAAACTACAATTCCGATTTCCAATTTTTTTTTGTAACTTCTGTTGTTACCCTTTATCTCTAAAATAAGGCATTAGTTTCGTTTTAACATATATAGTTACCGAGATATAGAGGATCTCCCATGCAACGTTTTTTGTGGCGTTTTGGCGTGTGAATCAAATTCCCACCCGAGACCCCAATGGGGGAAACGTGGTCCTACGTTAAAAAAAAAAAAATCAGACGGCAATATGGGATTTACAGTCAGGACGGTACTTATACTTCTACTCTGATATTATATACTGATGACTGAAATGATATCTGATATTCCTGATTAGTTATTTTTCAGTAGAAATTAACTACATTATGTAAAAGTTTAAGCAAAATTCAGTAAGTTTTTTTTTTCATAAAATTGACTAGTGGAGTTTTATAACAAGTAAATGAGAATATTACAAGAATTCCATAATTAAAAATGCGTTGATTTGATAATTAATAAAAGGATTTCATAAGATTATAAAAATTCTAAATTTTCGATGCAGTTTAAATGGTCTAACTTCTCGATTCGCTTCAAATTTCATAATTATTTCACCCTCTGTTGCTTCCTTTGGTCTCCCCTTTAGTTTATAATTCATAATTATGAATATTATGCAATCTTGAAATCAATATTTTCTGGAATTTTCCACCGCATGGCGTCATTCGTAAGAAAAAAATGTAATTAAATTAATCAGTTAACTGATGTTTAAGTCCAGAAAATATTAAAACAATGCAGTGTCATCAAGAGCACATAAGTGTGTAAAATTTTAAAATTTTAGCACACCAGTGAGTGAGTGAAAAATAGATTTAAAAAATTCTATCTTTGCAAAAATGAAGCAACTCAAGGTAAAAGGTATAAATAGATCTAAATAAAAGAAAAGCAAAGAACAAAGTAAGTAATCAAAAATCTTTATAAAAAATCAGGATACGTGCAAAAAGCATGAGCAACATGTTTTCTTTGTGATTTATTTTCGATAGATAAATCTGCATTTGTAACATTTGAGTGTCAATATTTCATATGTTAGAAAAGTTGGGATAAAAGAACTTTTTAAAGTTAATTTTTTAAAGCTACTTTGTAAATTTTTTTGTTACTTCCTTTAAAAAAAACAGAGCCCGAGGTGGCCTGGTGGTAGAGGCAGGGCTTCTGGGCCGGATGGTAACAGATTCGAAACCTGATTCCATCTAAGAACCGCAATATATGTGGACCTAGTGTAATCTGGTCAACGAACGAATCGATGGTCAAACTTCCTATCATTGATGTGGTGCTGAAGTTCGGAGAGGAAGGTATCGGCCCAGGTATCGTCCTCGACATCTGACCATGGTTTAGAAGCATCCCGATGTGGCCCTCCTGCTGTTTCAAAATGGAACGCAAATATATTAAATAAACTAAACTAATAAAACAGTTAATACAATAAGAGTTAATCTGAATTGCTGGATGAACGAGGATTCGAGGAGTTTCGAAGTTATATTATGGATTATATTGCATTTAACTGCTAATGGATGCAGATGACAAAGAACTGCCATTCCTATTTCAGATGTGCTAACCGTATTAGGTTCGTCTTTTTAACCTACGATTGAATTAAGAGATTTAAAATTTTGTACTATCGATGACAGTACAGTGTTCTGATGTTTTCAAAATTAATTTCTTGTTAATTGATTAATTTAATCAAATTTTGATTCCATATGAGTACATACGCGGCACGCCATCGCTCCTCCTATCCCCGCTTGAAGTTCAGAAAATGTATAACTCCAATAAGTATCCTATTGTCAAAATAATATTTCTTAAATAGTAAAAAACTATTTGGGCACGCTTAATTTTGACGATTGTGAGTCTATCACAATTTTTAACAACCTAAGTAATAATTTTGTATGTAATATTCGTTGAATTTGAATAAAAAGTAATAAAATTGTTACCATCCTGAATAATAATAGTAGAAGAAATTATGATACATTTTTCTAAAATGAATTATTGCATTATATGAGAGTGCAACTGATTGTAACTAGCTCAGTTTTTATTTGAAAATCACATGAACAGGGAAAACTAAAATTACCTTAGCTCCTAATTGTATAGCTGCGTACGAGTTATTAATTACATTTCGGAATATATCAAATTATCTAACAAATATTGTTTCAATAATAGCCAAAAAATGGCGGTCAGCGCGGACGGAGACCCACGTAAATACAAACAGAAGCCCTTTTTTATAACAATGAAACCAGGATCAATTACTCTCAAGCATACACATCCCAGAAAAAAGCAAGTCCCTTTTCAGCGTTGACCCCATGTGGTTAAACAGGGTTTCTATATTTTGAATTGGCGAAAGGAAATCTAGTAGGGACCAAACCGGCAAGTGAAAAAACCGCCAAACCTGAAAATTTCACTTCTTCACTGATTCGACTGAATCAGATGCAGCGCCTTCTAGCGAACAAAAAGAGTATTTTAATGATTTCAATATATTTATTCGGTTTATAATTATAATGAAGTATCAATGCAAACAAAATACTGCAATATATTGGGGAAAAAGGTACTTTATAGATCTCCACAGAGTTTCAAAGTAGTTAAACGTTTTTTTCCAAAGAGAAATATACATTCGTAATTATTAATTCTAACCATCTTTGCGTATTTATTTTGACCTTCGTATAATTTTTATACAGAAACGGATTTCAACTAATTGTAGAATAATATTTCTGTAACAATCATATGAAATTTTGTAATCATCAACAAATTTTTTCTACCCTAAAAGATGGGTTCAGTGGAGCCCTTCGCTTCATTTTTTCGAGAAGACAGCCTTAATATGCGAGTACGTTTATACCTTTCAATGAAAACTTTCCTTGTTTTCATTTATTAGTGTATTTAAAAAGGATAATGCACAAAATGTATGTAACCAACGTGTTGAGCTGTTTCATTCTGAATAGATTAACATTGATTATATAAAATCGTATATTAGTCCAGTCATTAGGTGCTAAAAAGGAATAATTTAAAGCAAATTTTGGTGGAGTCGTAATTTTTTGCTCCTATATGTTTTTTGGGGTGCTGATTACGAATCTGAGGTTTCCCACCAAAAATTTTTGTTGGAATTTTAGTTATAGCCAAAAAACATGAAAAAAAATGGACTTTCCCCCAGTTTTTTGCTTATAACTCAAAAACTATCAACTTTTTTATGGCACCATCGTATATCAAAATAATCAGCACAAAATTGTCTGTACTATTTTTTCGTTACGCATACCGTTTAAGTGCTATAACTGGTTGAAGTTTGGCGAATTGCCTGCTAGCTCGGCTTGAACAACAACGAACCACCCAATCTGTATGCGCGAAATTATCTATCTTACTAAATAAATTCCTACTTAATTAATATACTTTTTCTATCGTAAACATCTTTGTGCAAATAAAGATTTTATCAGTTATATTATGAGTATACTTGCATAATCTGCACAAAATTCCTTCTAAATCTTTCTACCCTGGTATTACCTGGCTTTCGCGGATGTGAAGTAAACAACAGAGTAAATATCACGAATTTTTTAATAAGTTAGGAGGCTTAAACATAGTCCTGTTATTGTCCCCTACCTGCTCTTGGTATCAAAAGAATCGAAGGAAATTATTTTAATACCGTGAAATTCAAAAGAAATGACAGAGTGCCACCACTAGCTCTAATAAGTGATGCCATCAAGGTACATGATGAAAGTGTATCTATCAACCCTACAACGCTTTTCCTGATAATTTATATTACAAAGCAATCGGATGAACTAGAGGACGTCTTAACATTTGAACTATGTCCCTTTCCATTACCTCTGTTTGATGAAGCTGAAATGCGAAAAGGCACAAAATCCTCTTTGTACAAAGTTTTCAAGCCATGTACACAGGATTTTAATGCTGAAAGCTGTGTGTATTTTATTGATGGAGGATACTTGCTACAAAGAGTCATCTGGAAAAGGGGTTCAACTTTTCCATCAATTTGTGATAATTACGTGACATATGTTTGTACAAAGTACAAATCAACTGCTCTAGTCATTTTCTATGGGTATCCTGAAAATGAAACAGTAGGAGGCACTAAATGTGCAGAATGGGCCAGAATAACACAGAAACAAATGTCAAGTGAAGTAATGTTTGATGAAACGATGATACGAACTGTTTCCTAAGAAAAATTCCTGGCCAATCCGAAGAACAAGGATAGACTCATTTCCATCCTGATGAACAAGTTCTCCTCAGTAAACATGATATACAAGAAAGCAGACGAAGATGATGATTGTTTAATTGTGAAAACTATAGCTTTGGCCCCAACACATCCGTCTGTGGTTGTCATAGGTGAAAATATCGAACTTTTTGTCATTTTAATTGGCATTTGTACCTTTGACAATGCATATTTCCTAAAACTAGGAAAAGGAAAATCGCTGAAAAGATATTTTCTCCTCATACAGTTTTAGAAAAAACAATCGCCGACAATATTTTATACATGCCATGAGCGGATGTGACACCACATCAGCTCTTTTTAATTGTGTTAAATTGAAGTTTCTGCAGACTTTAAAAAACAATAATGATCTCCTCAAAGTAATTGAAATTTTTAAGAACCCGGATATGACCCCTGAAGCTGTTGTGGATGTAGGGAACCGCCTTCTTGTGGCATTGTATGGCTACTCAATAGCTACCTCGGATACTCCATCCTTGAATAATCTTTGCTACAAATGTTACATGGAATCTTCATTTAACAAGAGTAGCAACATGGTTTCGCTTCGCAGCTGCCCACCAACATTCCCTAAAAGTTTACTATCAGATCCAGCACTGGCTCGGCAATAAAATGAGACCTGGAGAATGGGGTTGGGAAAGAATAAACAGTGAGCTCTAACTTTTAAAAAACTCTGAAGTCCCCCGCACCTGACTCCATCCTGTACGCAAGATATCCTGCAAGTGTAAGAAGAGGTGCACAGGAAATTGCAGCTGTAGGAAGGTCAGACTGTTTTGTTCAATGTTGTATCCTCATTGTTGGGGCAACTGCAATAACAGAGGGATTCAAGTAATTAATAGTGATGAGGATGATGATGGTGAACCAATACTGCCCGATGATTTAGTCGAGCGTCTTTATATCTTTGCATGTGGAGGAAGACACAGGTGATCTTTCAAAAAATATTGGACCATAAGCTTCAAAGTGACCAAGATAAAGTGAAGAGAGTGTGTAATGTATGCAGATGCCAAGATCATATTTATGACTGTAGTTGTATTATTATTTAGTTATGTTATGACTTTTAAAGTTTAGATTGCTACTTTTTTATGTCATTTTTTTCTTGGTTACTATATACCAAGTAATTCAAATTAATTAATAGAAATTAATAAAGTTTAATTAAAAACCACACTAAGTACTTTTAGTTGTTTGTAAAATAACATTTATTGTGAAAGTGAATCTAGGTTTCCATCAACTTCAGCCTTTTAGAGCTAATCAAGGAATTTCATTCATAACTAGCACTTATGTCCGGCGTTGCTCGGGACTAAATTACCTTTATGTCTAATATAACAGATGAAAAATTTATTTGAAAAAGGAACATTATGGTAGAAAAAGTGTATTAAATAAGTAAAGTATATTAATAGTAAGATAGCAAATTTTAGTGCATACAGATAGGAAGATTTGTTATTTTTCAAGCCGTGCTAGCAGGTAAGTCAAACTTTAGCCAAACTTCAACCAGTTATGGCGCCTAAACGGTACGCGTAACGAAAAAATAGTATAGACATAAATTGTAGGAAATTTTGTGCTGATTATTTTGATATACGATGGTGCCATAAAAAATTTGATAGTTTTTGAGTTATAAGCAAAAAACTGGGGGAAAATCCTTTTTTTCATGTTTTTTGGCTATAATTAAAATTCCAACAAAAATTTTTGGTGGGAAACCTCGGATTCGTAATCAGCACCCCAAAAAACATATAGGAGCAAAAAATTACGACTCCACCAGAATTTGCTTTTAAAAACTACCTAATGACTGGACTATATTTGCTTAACATAATATTTTGTTATCATTGGGAATTTTAAGGCAGTTCAGCATTACATAAGATTCTAGCTTGGGATTTTTTGAATAATAAAATCAAATAAATTTCTTCCTTATTTTTATGAACACGCACAAAAGAACAGATAAAACTAATTTAATGACAACTCAGCAAGTAAATTTATCCCATAGAAAAATTATAAAAAAGAGCATAACCTAAGGGCATCTATGGTAAACCTACACAATGGTATTATAAAACAAGACGATTAAACAAAACATTGGAAGATTTAAATACAATACAAATTTATTTTTTTCTAAAGGATATAAAAAGTATAACATTTTTATGAATAACTAGGAAACAATGTGGTATAATAAAAATAAATGCAAAACGCCGAATATATATTTAAGAATTTTAATGCAGTTAATGATTATAAAAGATTCCAGGAAGACATTTTTTCGGATTTATCAAAACCTATTAGACGTACATCTCATATATACAAAACGTGGCGAAGGGGATATATGGTCAGATCTGTCAGCAGATTTTTTTAAAAAAATCGAATGTGTTATCTTATTTTGAGCTTCAACGGTATTTGGATTCAGCAGTAAATAAACAACGCTAAATTTAATTTCCTAAGTCAGCATTTTTGAGAAATGTATTACTAACATTTAGTTAAAACTTCTCCAAATAAAAATCTTACCAATTACGATATTGGTAAAACTATGTTTGTTGCTCAGAGAAAATAACGATTCTGACTTACAAGAACACGCCTCGTCAGAGTTGACATTTTGTCATAGATGCAAAAATAGTATTTTGTATCTATGACAAAATCGATACAAAAATAGTTCAAAATATGGCTAGCGAATTGGGAAAGAGTGATTAGGTTGATATATTTGGCAAGGAAAAGTCAAGTAGATTATAAACGACAAATTGGCAATCTTGTAAAGAGGTCAAAACTCTTTGACTAAAAAAATTAAAACAAAACAATTTTATTTAACTATAAAGCATTTTTTAAAAGTTAAAAAGTTAATAATATAAATAATATTTTTTCACAGTATCCTTCACGAATTCCGGAATCCAATGCTGTATATATTTAGTAAATAAAATTTAAATATTTTAAATTTAACCAATTACAACTTAATTAATTAATTTAAAGTTAATAATTATTTTAATTACGTTATTCTTAATTTTTAAGATTTCAAAACACGGAATTTTTTTCTGTAGTAGCCCCCCCCCCGTAAGGGATTTCGAGATCCACCCTTGATTACAAATACTAAGTTATGACAATTTAACAAAAAAAAAATCTTTTTCACATGCAGATAAACAACAGGAATAGTTATATCGTAATCGACAGAATAAAAATATTTTTACAAATATGTAGTCAAGAGAATCCCATGAAACTTACAGATTTAATTTGTAACAATAAGATTCACATAAAAAAGAAATCAAAAGATTAGCCTTCTAACTTAAGGTTTATGTAGGGTTTTAAGATAAAATCCTTAAAACGTTCCCCAGTTCCCATTCCGACCTGAAATAAGGGTCTTCTTACAAAGAGGTCTTTTCACAATAGATCCTTTCACAAAGATCAAAGTTCAACAGAAGTCATCTGTCACTGCTGCCCGATGACAGGTCTAATAGCCCCCATACGGCGCGCAAATGACCGCAGAAGGGGGAATACAATCCTTTGTCCAAATCCTGACAGTTTAGAGAGAAGAGCTGTTCTTTCGGCTTGACGATTTCGTTAAATTTAGCAGTTTGAATGTCTGCCGCCAGGAGGGTTAAGAAAAGAAGGCAGCTGTTTTAGTTATTATTTTGTCTTGTAAAACGATTAAGCCATGTATTATACTAACTTTTTGACAAATTTGCCTCGTTCGTGTATATATGAGGCACAGTTAAATGTGGCGTTTGTGGCTAGCAAAACTGCAAACACCATTGTTGAAAAGGTTTAAAATTTCATTATTAAAATTTATTATTTTTGTAACGAAATATATTGATAGTTTAATATTTAAAAATAAATCTCTAATTTTTAAATGCCGTGCGACAGTATAAAAGGTTAAAGATCGTAACCTCTCTCTCTCCCTTCCCCCCTGCGAATTTCCACTTCTGAGAAGCTAATGAAGTAAAGATACATCCAAGAGAATCTCCGTGCAATTATGGAGTCTTAAAAAATATCTCCTGTTCTGTAGTTAAAACGCAATTAAAACAAAAAGCGCGTTCCTGGTGAGAGAAATTTTTACTATCTATAGCTCAAACGTTCATCATTTTATTTATATAGAGCGAAAAATCTTACTGAGACTAAGAGATACTCTTGTGCATATCTGTTCCGAGTTCTCGTAAGAGACCCAGAGCGATGCTGGACTACACATATGAAAATTTCCCGACAATTAAAAGACGTCGGGATGTAAGCACATTCGATGCGAATCTGAACCCGTAAAATCCTCAAAAATGTTTACATTTCGACCTCATTAAACCTCTACGTTGTGCAAACCCGCGCTTATTTCCGAGAGCTCATAACTTATTTCCATCCCCATTTTCATGCTAAATTTCGTTTTCATCCATCTTTTCAGACCTTGTTTGACTTCTATTTTAGTCTCTCCTAGTTGTAGCACTGTAATGTTAATGAAAATGTGGATCTGGACACAGAAAACCCACTTCTTCCAAAATTCCACACCACGCTAGCGTTTCGCAGTGTTTTCCGCTAAACATTCTTACGCAAATTGCTCCCCCTGCTTTAAATAGCTCCCCCTTTCTTAATTCATCTGATTTTAAATTTCTTAATCGAATTTTTTAAACGTTAATTTAATTAAAAGTCCATTCATTAACTAGATGTGGAGGTGCATCGGATGCTTCGCGTCCTCGCGGTACTCCGTAACGAAACTCCGTTCCTTTCCGTTGTGCATATCTGACAGCATATCAAATTATCAGTTGACAAGCCAAATTTTATATCTTCTGAATAGTTTCATAATTAGTATATACTAAATTCAATATAGCATTCATCTTTTAAAAATCAGATGTATCACAAGCGGTTTCTAATTTTACAATCATTGAAACAATAATTGTTTTTTAATTGAATTTAAATATGTCTAGAATTTAATGTTATTTCAATATCTTATTCAGAAGTCTTGTTTGCAGTTTTTAATTTATGTTTTTCAGCACTTGATTTTAACAGTAATTAATGGTCACCGTATTTCCGTAAAATGTCCAAATTATGAAAAGTTGAGAAAAACAGTAATCGATAATTTTATGGAATCTAAATTATTTTCTTTGGTAAAATTTGCTTGTAGCAATACAAACAAAAACGATAAATGAGTAAGTAATTAAATTTACTTTTCAACAAAAGTTGTCCTGAAAGATTTCTGTTCCAAAATTATGAGTGAATTGATGAGTGTCAATAAAAGAATTTAAAAGGGGGGGGGGGTCGAGTTTTCTTAAATTTTTACTAAAATGGACATTTTTAATATCTTTTGCATAAAACAAGTTAAGAATTTCCTTATATAAACCATAATGAAGTGCATAAAAAATATATATTGCATCTATTTTTTTCTTCTTCTGATAAATATAATTTCTTCTAGTAAGGAACTGTCCTTTCTTTCTTCTTTTGCTACGCTCCGACGAAATGACTTGACGAAACCGCATATGATTCACTATCAGAAGACCCTCCACCCCGCTGAGATAATCTGCCCGGGTGGCCTCGGGAACTTCCTTATTCCCCTAAAATACTCCCAACCGCCCCAGAACGTCCGACCCGTCTTCAGTCGACGCGGACGCATTGGGGCCCCGTCGGGCTCATAGAGTTAAGTCGAGACCTTACCAACAGGCCACCACTGCCCTAATTGTTTGGAATAATTTAACCCAATTCATTTTTAAATGTCCATTTGTCTCACAGCATAGTATTTTATTAACTGTTTTTATGAATCAGTAGAATGAAAAAACTTTTTTTTTGTTCTTTACAGGCGAAACACAAAGTTCTCTTGCCTACCAATTCAGAATTACCCAGAATACAATCTCGGGTACAGAGAATAAATCTTCTTCCTCCTAAAATGTTTATTGCGTAAGGGAGTTTAGCTTAAACTTAATTTTTAACTTTTTTTTTGTTTTTTTTTTATTTTCAGCCATTCTTAAAATAGTTTGCTGTTATCTTTTAACTGTTCTTAAGGATGATCTTCGAACGCCAGCAGCAAAACCAAAATGGAAATCTGTCAGTGACGAATTTCAAAAAATGTGGTAGTTTCCAATATGCATAGGAGTACTTGATGGGAAGCATGTGAAGATTTCTCGCCCTCCAAAATATGGGTCTCTGTACTACAATTACACAGGCGATTTTAGTATAGTACTGATGGCTTTAGTGGGTGCGGATTTGAAATTTCTTTTTATGGATGTGGGTACCAATGGTCGGATAAGTGATTGTGAGGATCGGGCGAAGAGTAAATTAAAATCAGCTCTGGAAAAAAATAAAAATAAGATTTCAAAAGCTAGTTTTTTGTCTGATACTCTAACTAAAGTACCCTAAGTAATTGTAGCTGATGATGCTTTCCCTCTTTCATTCAGTCTAATGAAGCCTTTTCCAGGAAGAGGCGTGAATGTAGAGGAGAGAATATTCAATTATCGTTTATCCAGAGAACGTAGTGTCTGGAAACGCATTCAGAATTCTTGGTGCTCGATTTAAGATTTTCAAGCAGAGAATTCTAACAAATCCTGCGAATGTTACACAAATGGTGGTGGCCTGTTATACTTCCCACAAGTTTTTAATTGCTAACCACTCTGGTATCCGTACCCACCTTCTAGTATTTATGTAGAGGATATAAAGAGCAGACAAATAAGAACAGGCGATTGGAGGAATTATTCTTCAAAAGCTTTTGTTCCGTTAACGAAACAACAACGTAAAAAAAAAACCCTGCAGAGTTGGCTAAGGATGTAAGAAAAACATTCTGCCCCTACTTTAATGGCATTGGTTGCTATGCCATGGCAGGAAGACATGTGCATATATCATTAAAATACATTATTACCATCTATATATATTCAGTTTCTTGAATTTCTTTCAAGTCTCATTTTGAAACGTATCAACGAACGTCAAGTCTCATTTCTTTCACTCTAAAGAGTTTAATGTGTCTCTATGTTCTTAAGATTATTTTGTCAAACTTTTAAAAGAGATTACTGTATACAACTTTTAAAATCCTTTTGTGTCTTTGAAATGTTTTTGTGATTGTCTGTATTCAACTTTTGAAATAGTAATGGGTTTGTAAAATTTTTTAGGGTTTAGTATTTAATAGTGTTAACATTGTTATTAAGATGTTTTTTCATATCTTTAAGATTCACTGATTGCAGCTTTATTTCTTCCTGTCTGTTGTTTATTTTGTGGATGGCGCCTGTAACTGGGTTTTTTCTGTCGTGTGCTTTTCTTATTAATAAATAATAAAAATAGTAATGTAATAGTAGTAGTAATGTTAATATTTGAATACAAACAATAATTGTATTATGAGTGTTATATATGGATGAAATAAAATTCACTTGATAGAAATGAATTTTTGCTTATTGAATTTTAAAATCTGCATCCTATATAAGGCAAATTAGCATAATATATAAAAGTTTTTCTTCATATCTTACATGATTGAAAGCTTTAAAGTTCAGAAATAGAAGATAAAATGCAAAAATTGAATTACACCTAGATCTTAATTCTTTCCGTAATGGGTTAAATGGATTTTTTAAAATTACTTAAAAATATGCATGCATGGTTAAAAATGAAGAGAGCTAAGTTGAAATTCAAGAATTGAATTATTGCTTTTGAAAAATATGTACTCATTTTTTATTAAAATATACTCATATAAATAAGTACTCGGCAAATATAATTTTTAAATGGTTCCTTTTTCCCGTATACATTTTTATATCATTCTAAACGAATCTCCTTCGAAGATCCGTTTCTATATGCCAATTGGATTAAATAAACTGTGAGTGACTTTTAGCATTTTTCTGTAGGCATGACTGCGTGAAAAAAAAACGGGTTTAAAAACTTCATTACAAAAATATTAAATAAAATTAGCTTATATCAAACTAGTTATCTTTAAAAAATAACGTAAACAAAATAAAAAAGTTAGAAGGTTACAATTTTATAAACATTTATCCATTACAATAGTTTGCAATAGCTCTTAATAAGTTTAGTAGAAACTTAGAATTTTTCTCTCAAAATTAAGAAATTTAAGAATTTTTATTTATTACAACTTTTTCCACTCAATGTATTAACAAAACCATTCTTAATTCTATTTGCCACAATTATTATTATATATACACAATTATTATATTACAATAGTAGAACAAAACTGCATCATGATAAATCGTGAAATTATACATTGTGTTCAGAAAGTTCCTTTACAAACTATAAAGAAGGTCAGATGTATAGAAAAAAGATATTTTCGCAATGAATTTTGGGTTGGAAATGCAATGGTGAGCGCCGTAGTGGATTATATAAAAGAAAAAGATACAGCATATAAAAACGTTATACTCAGATAGAATGGAACAGGAATTTACAATAGTAGAACAACACTGCTTCATGAGAAGTCGTAAAATTATACAGTTTGTTCAGAAAATAAATTTACAAACTTTAAAGGTAGGTCAGACGTATATAAACAAGATATTTTCGCAATTGAAATTTTGCGTGGAAATACAATGGTGACCACTACAGTGGATTGTGCAAAAGAAAAATATACACCATATAAAACTTTAAACTCAGGCTGAATGGAATAGGAATTTGCAAAAGTTGAACAACACGGCTTCATGATAAATCGTAAATTTATACATTGCGTTCAGAAAGTTCCTTTACAAACTCTAAATGTAGATTAGATGTATATAAACAAGATGTTTTCGCAAAAGAATTTTTGGTCGGAAATACAATGGTGACCGCTACAGTGGATTGCGTAAAAGAAAAGGATAGAGCATATAAAACGTTAAACTCAGATTGAATGGAACAGGAATTTACAGTAGTAGAACAACGCTGCTTCATGATAAATCGTAAAATTGTACATTTTGTTCTGAAAAATCCTTTACAAACTTTAAAGGTATGTCAGATGTACATTGTAGTGTATGAACTAACAGATGCAGGATGAACTAACAGACTTTTTTTTATAAAAAAAAGCACTTTTATTTTAACATAACTTTTACCATAATACCGTTCATTCGTTGGGCCATCATCATCAGTCGTTACATTTTGTTCTCTCTCTCTCTAACAACTAACTTTAAATCTTATAATAACTAACATCTTTTCCGTGCGTTGCTAGGCAACGCTCGTAAGACAAATAGTGTATTGTCACACTACATTTTAGAGAGAAGATATTAGAAATAACAAAATATTTTGTATCTAATATGACAACCTCTACCCCCTCCCAAAAACTTTAATTGAAAATCTTTTTAATTAAAGTTGGTTAAAATTTCTCTTTGTGGCTATTATTTATATATCTTCATGACAATTTGAAAGAGAACAATATATGTCTTTTAACAAAACATTTTCGTATGCATAATATAAGTAATACAGTAAAACATCAAATATACAAACAAATAAGAATAAAGCGTATAAACAAAGTATATGAATTTCAAAACAGATAAGAATAGTCGCTAATCAGGCCAAGGTGTGTGACTTAATGCATCGACATTTTTATGGTTTTTTCCACTTCGATGAATTACTGTGTAGTTATAAGGCTGTAATGCCAGTACCCGTCTCATAAGTCGTGGATTTAGACTCACATTATTTTTAAGCCAAACTAAGGGGTTATGGTCCGTCATGATGAGGAATTTTGTTTGCCCGTCTAAATAACATTGCAGTTTCTTTACGGCAAATATTATGGCAGCGCATTCTCTTCTGTAGTAGAATGCTTTTTTTCAGTTTCTGAAAACTTTTTGCTAAGGTATAATACAGGATGTTCTTTGTCATTATCATCCTTTTGAGCTAAAATTACACCTATACCTGAGTTTGAAGCATCAGTTTTTAGTATAAACTCTTTATTGAAATCAGGTGAGCATAGTATAGGCTGTTGCGACAATTGTTTCTTTAATTCTTTAAAGGCTCTTGTTCATTCTTCTGTCCAATTTATCTTTCCTTGCCTTAGCTTACCTTTCAAAGTTTCTGTTAAAGGTGCAACTATAGAAAAGGACATAAGAATATAATGATTATAGTATCCTGCTAATCCTAGAAATGCTCTCACTTGACTCTTTGTAGTCGGTAAGGGAAAATCTAGGACCGCTTTCACTTTTACTTCATTAGGTGTTCTTATACCACGACATACAATGTGTCCTAAGTACTTGACTCTAGCTTGAGTAAATTTGCACTTTATTGGTTTAATGGTTAAACCAGCTTCCTTTATTTTTGACATGACAGCATTCAGATGACTAAGATGTTCTTCCCACGAGTTTGAGTATCTTGCAACATCATCTAAGTACGGTACTGCAAAGTCATCACATCCATGAAGAATGTCAACCATCATTTTACTAAATGTAAATGGTGCATTTTTAAGGCCAAAAGGCAAACGTAGCGGTCTAAATGTTCCAAAACTTGTTACAAAAGTGGTTATTCTTTGAGCGTTAGGTGTTAACGGTATTTGCCAGTATCCTTTTGTTAAATCTAAAACTAATATGTATTTTGCGGCTGCTGCGGTTTCCACTCTTTGTTCTATATTTGGTAATGGGAAGAATTGTGTTTTCGTTATCTTATTCAACTTCCTATAGTCAATGCAAGGTCTAGGATCTTCTCCGGCTACTTCAACTAAAATCATGGGAGAGGTGTAATGCGAATCTCTTAATTCAATTATTTTATGTTTCAGCATTTTATCGATTTCTGTTTTCAGTATTTCAGTTTGTCTAGGTGAAATTCTGTAGGGTTTACATTGAATCGGTGTATTTTCTATCAGTTGAATATCATGCATTACTAATTGCGTTTTGCCAAGTTTATTAGAGAATATCTTCAAAAATTTCAACACCAGGTCATGCAGTGCTTGAATTTGTTGTTCATTTAGTTTATCTTTTAAGAAACTGCTTTCTTTAATTTCATGAAAATCGAACAAGGTTGGTTCAGAGTCAATTGCTGGAAAGTTCTCATCCATATCCTCAATATCAGATTTATCTTCTGTAATCATTAATAAATATTTCTCCCTGAGTGGAAGCATGGTTCATACGCTGAGAACAAGACAAATTATTTAAAACACATAACGGCCCTAGAAATGCTATCTAACCTAGATTTGATTTCTAAAGAAAACAAATTATGCATAGACTACATAAGTGAGATTTTAAATAAATATGCTGAAAGTAAAGCAAGGAAATTAAATTTAAATTAAGAATTTTCTTTTATATATTAACTAGCTGATATACTTGGCGTTGCTCCGGATAAAAATATGTTAACCCTCCCAGCGGCGCAATGGAAATTTTGAAACGTTTGAGAAATGCCACCTTCGTAAAACTTAGTTGTACTAGCAAACGGCAGCAGTTTTTAACAATGAACATCCCTTCCCCCTTTTTGCGGTTAGAGAATACTCCGATGTCAAAGGAGAGACATGACCAGGACCAGAGAAATACAAGGGCTGGTTCATAGAGCCTTCAGCGAAGAACCAGTGGGGAAACTTTGTGACGTCATCAAGCGGGCACTCCGCGCTCTAAAATACAAAAATCCTTTTACTATAAGGGTTTTGATATTATTCCTTTTTTTTACTTAATATTTAAAATTGGATGCCAGAATATCAAAACATCATAAGCATAGTAAATATTTGCGAAACTTTAGTAATTTAATTTAGTAATATTGCGAAAATTTAGTAATTGCTGAAGGATGGATTGGATCTTAAAAATTTAGGCACAAATTCAAATAATACGTACCATGCGCAAACCATTTCATGTTTTGATTGAACCAAAAGTTAAAACCTTTTTAAATCTTTTGCTCACATATGCGTTATTTTTTGCAAGCTTATCAAAAATATAAATACTAAGAAAAATTATTAATTTTATAACTATGCTTAAAAATATGTAATAAATATAATGTAGTTATATTTAATATCTGAAAAAAGAAATGTAATAAATTAAGCGTAAGAAATGTGACTTACTAAAACTATTGGCAAGGTGTTCAGCTCTAGACACTTCATTAACTGCTGGATTTCATCCACTTGTTCATTTTTTTCTGACTTTCGTATGTCCTTTGGAGAATTTCTGTTCAGGTACCGAATTCTGATAAATGACCTTAAATGTGAAAAACTTTTGATGGCTTTACGATTCACGTCCGGATATTTCTCTTCAAGAATCATTATCATCTGTTTAGTGACATTTTTTCCTGAATGATATCCGCTTTTTCCATGAATTGAAACAAAAAGACACTCCATTTTTTCGGTAATTTTTAACCATGCCTCTGTAGGCACAGTTAATCCACCTTTTGAGAGAGCATAAATCCATGGAGCAGATTCAGAATCAGTTTTCTCAGAAAAATATCCTAAAGAGGAATCTTCTGATCGTACGCGGGAAGCAATATAACCAGCTATATAGTTTAGACCTTCATGTTCAGAAAATGTCATGCCGCAATAATTAGAAGGTTCGTCAATTTTACATTCCATAGGAAATTCTTCTGAGCATAGGTTTTCAAATGCTACCAAGTCATCTTCTTTGGAAGGAAGCTCATGGATTTCTTGAATATCTTTCTCAGCGGAAGCATTTTTAAAAATATCTGCAGTTAAGTAACCTTCATTAATGGAATCTTCTTGAGTATTAACTTTTGGAGATAAAATTGGTAATTTATTTGCCAGCAGTAAATTGCTTAGTCGATAAATAACTTCAACAGAAGAAGGCTGATCGTAAAATCTGCCAGCACCTCGTATTTGGCTGAATAAACTTTCAAGGGAATCTTGGGTGAGACGAGAGGTAAAAATATAAGAAAATTTAAAATTCTTTAAATCATTCCATAAACCTGATAAGGAAGATATCGAAATCAAAATGCCTTTCTGAAATGGTAGCAAACTTTTTTTCCCTTGCACTCTCATTCCATTCATTTCTTCCTTCATATTTTGCAATATTTCCTCCTGCTGAGAAAAATACTTTCCAAGTCCATACCCAGCTTGTAATGGTTTGTTGCTTGGCGGATGTAGTTTGGGGTTGTTCATGATATCAAGAAAAGAGTCTACGAATTCAAAAAATTCGGCAGCTCTTTGGTTTTCAGTTAATAATAACAGTTCTTTTGCGGTTGTTGCAGATAATAATGTTTTAGCTGGAGAAACTTTCTGTCGTTCATTACCTCTTACAGTCAACAAATTTGGTTTAAGCTTGAGGCACAATTTGTATTCTCCTCGATCTTTTTTAAACATTTCTTCGAAGATGTTTTTTGTAAGAACAGTTCCATCTTTCAAAACCAAACCAGTGTCAAGAAAATGATTTTTCAATAGTTTCAAATAATGTGGAGGATCGGCAAATGCCCATATCTCTTTCTGCAGTTTAAAGGATGGATAAAAAAATGTTTTTTGAGGTAATTTCCAGTTCTTTCCAGAGTGTGGAGCTTCCAGCTAAATCGGAAACAATTGCTTTTACAATTAAGCCTTTCTCTTCAATTTTTTTAATTATTTCGTACAAAAGATGTTTTGTCATTGTTGTATCAAAATTGAAAAATGCGGGTTGTTTCCAGCCTGCCATTATTCCACGTGCTAGTGCTAGTTGAACTTTTGAAAATGGTCCCAAACTTTG
>BGPR01008066.1:37082-66435 GCA_013235015.1 Araneus ventricosus | reverse complement strand
CCCTATAAGAATGTACTCTAGATGTTGAACTCAGTGCTGTAGGGTAAATATCTTTATATATTTTAAGAAATTTGATTTTTTTTATTGATTTTAGGCTATGCTATTTAATCGACACTGACATTTATAAAATGCGTGGATGACTTGTTTCAAATGCCAAAAAGTTGTTACAGATAGATTCTCTGAAGAAGTAGATAGTAAGACTGAATAAATAAAATTGATTTTTTTCATTGTAGATTAGTAATGAATTTGCTTTAGAAAGTTATATAATGCATAACTTCTTTTCTAAATATGATTGTTTTTTCATAGAAATATAACTGTGTTTATGTGAACTAATTAAAAAAGAAATATAACTGTGTTTATGTGAACTAATTAAAAATTATCATATGTTTAGGAAAATCCATCCATTTAATATAGCTGCAAATGCTTTGCAACTTATTCTAAAAAAATTGCACAATTTTTTATGAATATTTTTATTTCTCTCATTCATAAAGAGTTAACTTTTGCTTTAGTTTAAAATTTTGCAAGCCATTGCTTGGTTACTAACTAAAGATTCTTACTGTAACTTTTATATAACAGGTATCTAAGGTTAACAGAGGTCCTATGATATACTTCAAAACAAAAAGCTAAATATTGTTTAAAAATTTGCAAATATGTTTTTCGAAACAAATGGATGTGTGTCTCATCTTAAAAATGACAACAATCAATAGAATGGTGTGGGGAGTATGTGTCAAGACCTAATTTCATAATTTCTTCAAACAGTTTATTCAAAACCTTTTTTACTGTTCTGTATGTGAGAATAATTAAACTACTAGTTTGTAAAAGACATTTACAGCAAATTTTTAACTTTAAATGTTTATTTGGAAACAAAAACTAATTGTTAAAAAATTCTGTTTGAACAATGTCCTTCAATATGTTGCAGAAATTTTTCTTTAATTAAATAATTTATTCAGCAGGTTTCAGGAAATCAGTGGTTCAAATTCCCCTCTTATGCCCTATTCAGATACATTGGGCTAAATATTTTTCAGTCATTATTGTTTAAAATGAATTATTTTAAAAGCTATGGTTAAATTATGCATTTAACTTTTTTCTGTGGAATAAAAAAAAATTCTTAACTATTTAAAAGGAATATTTTCAATATTTTTTCTAATTCAAATTCTTTTTTCGATGTATAGGTGAATGGTTGCTTAGAAGAAGCAGTAGTCTTGTAAACCCAGCCTTGTATTTTGTCACTGGAGAAAAGTTCTAAAGTAGCTATTTTATAATTTTGGACAAAAATCCAGTTGAAGTTGGACAATGTGCATTAAAGACATTTGATGTAGTGAAATATATTAAACACTTAAAAATATTCTTAACTTCATGGATACTGCTATATATAAATTAAGCAGCACTGCCAAGAGTTCTGTCGAAAATATAGATGCCATTCTTTGCTGGACAGTGTTGTAAATTCTCTTTTCATTATGTGTATCCATTATGTAATCAAGGAAAACTACATAAATAACCAATTTTAGTTAGAATTTTACCAAAATGTAATCACAGTTGTTTTATAGTAAAATGGATTTGTTTTGGGAAAGGTCCAAGATGAACATCTGCCATCTAGGCAAATATTATGAATCAGTTTTTTATGTGTACAATGTATTTAAATAAATTTGACCAAAATATCTAGCTATTGGTCAAAAAATAAAGAGCTATGTTTGATTGTTAGTTTAGTGTGTAATATTTTTGTTTGGATTTTATCAAAATACCACCCCACTCACACACAGCAATTGGTAGAAAATTGTAAGTTTTTCATTTTTTTGAAAGTAGTTTTCTAATGATTTGTGCAATTGAGTATAAATGTAGTTAAAAATTCAGACTGTTAATTTTAGGTATAAAATTTGCAGATAAATATGTGTGTAATATTTTTATGAATGTCAAAAATTTTGCTTGGGGTGTGTAATCAAGAGTGTTTTTCGTAACATCTTTTTTTTTACTTATTTATGTTTTACCTGTATTTAAAACTGCCTTTACACCAATAACATTTATACACTCTAGTTGGTTACATTTTGCTTCCATGTAAATATAGTATAATAATTTTAAATTTAATTGTAACACATTTATATTCTTTCTTTTCAAATTTATTTTAAGCTTTTAATCCATGTGCAGTTCTGATTATCTTTATTAGGTACATATTACAATAAGATTTTATTCTGTAATTTATCATCAGTTCGATTCTATTTCATTAAGCATTTTTCATCTTCGTTATTATTGTAGGAAGTGTAATACTTGGGTCTACTACAGTGAATTTATGTAAAAATGTATTTTTATGTTGTAATAAAAGTATAAAAATACTGTGCTGCTGTTATTTGTTACTTGAGTTATTATCTATAAATTAATATCTTATGTAATAATAAATGGAATAAAAAAAAACTTATATTCATTTATAAAAGCATAAGTTTTTGATTAGAGCAATTAATTTCTTATGATTTGTTAATGAATAAAGATTTGAAGTAATATTTTGGCAGTTTCTCTTGTTTAGATCTTTTCAAAAATATATATTATTAGGTACGTATAATTATACTATTTTTATATTTATGTTCCAATATGTTATTCTGGTACTCATGCAAAGAGCACTAATTAGTTATTGAAGTTTTGAGCTAAGATCATAATAACCTTTACTGTTAATATAATTTAACTTGTGTTGCAAAGAGTAGTTTTAATGTTTCTTAGAATTCTTATGCAGTTTTAGAAACAAAGTATTTTGTTAAAATTTCCAATATTCTTTTACATATAAGAAATGTAACATACCGTTTTAATAGATTTTTTAGGATATTCATTCCATTTTTTAAAAATTAAATTTCATATTTTTTCTTCATTTTAAATAACTGGTAAAAGTGTTTTTAATAATGTATATTGTACACATACAGTGATTCTGAGTAGGGAGAAAGCCATTAAACTAATATAATTAGTAGCCTTAAATCAGGGAAATGTTGTAAGTTTAGTCAGGGAAATTTTTTTCAGTTTCTGTAGCCATCCTCCTGTATTATATTTTTTAAGCTGACTCAGTCTGTCAAGACTTTACTACACGGTGCAATCTCAAAAGCCTTATAATTAATATTTTCTAAAAATTATAATTCGTAAAAAAATGAGTAAAATTCATGCAAATAACGTGTGTTGTGTGCTTTAGATGTTGTTAAAGGATAAATGGAAAATATACTTGCAATATTAGAGAATATGGTGAAAAATATGTATTTAGAGAAATGCGGATTTAGAGAATACAGTTAAATCTTCAAAAAGAAAAAAAAAACAGATATTGGTCAAGTTTAATGATTTTGTGAAAATTGCTAAATAACTGCAAATTGAATTGAAGACAAAATGCAAATTCTTAAAAAATCTACAGGATATTTAAAGAAAAAATAAAGATTTTTTTGCATATTTTATTAAATTAAATTGAAGAAAAAATGCAGTTTTTTCTGTATTCAAAAAATCTGCAGAATATTTAAAGGAAAATATAATAAGAAATTTTTTTGTGCAGATTACATTGAAGAAAAAATGCCGATTTTTTGCTGTCTTGCAAAAAATCTGCAGAATATATAGAGAAAAATTTTATGCCGATTAAATTGATGAAAAAATACACAGATTTCTTCTGTCTTCAAAAAATCTGAAGAATATTTAAAAGAAAAATATAAGAAGAGAAAATTTTCTGCAGATTAAATTGAAGAAAAACTGCAGATTTTTTTTGTCTTCAAAAAATCTGCAGAAATCTTTTAGAAAACTTTTTAAAAAATTTCTGCAGTTTTTTTTAGCTGGGTTATTAAAAAATTATTTATTATAAACCGTGCTATATAGTTTACAATTGTTTCCATTATAGAAATCTGTTGTACTGTACAGAATAATGCTGGTATTAAAAGAAGCACCCCCCTCCAAATTGTTTCTTACTAGTTTTTAAAATAGCAGAAGTGATGAAACTAAGGTAAAAGACTGTTTTTGTTTAGTAAAAATCTTTACAAGGATAAAATAATAAGCAGCATTTTATTACCTCAAGGGGGATATTTATTCATAATGCTCTTTATAAGGTACAAAGTCACTGGTCTCGTTATTGCTTAAAAAAATGTTTTCTTTTAAACGTTCAGAAAAGGTTAATAATTAATCAATATTAAAAGCATTTTTAAAAAAGCGATCAGCTTACAAACTGATCCAAAAGAAGCGAAATTAATAAAACCATTTCCAGAAAAAGAGCGTTTTTCTTTTAAACGTTCTGAATGAAGTTACAAATCAATCAAAAAGGATCGAAATGAGTAATGAAAACATTTCCAAAAAAGAGCGTTCTTTCATAAACGCTCCCTTTCACATTAAAAATTAATCAACAAAGAGCGAAATCATTGCTTAAAATGTTGCTCAAAAAAGAGCATTTCTTTTAACACGCTCCTTTTAATATTAAAAACTGATGGAAAAGGAGCGAAATCGTTCAATACAAAAAGGAGCGAAATTCGCTCCGAATATTTCGCTCCGCGGAAGAATTGTAAAACCCTCCGAAAGGACGATCCACTTTCAAGTACGGAAAGGAGCGAATTTCGCTCGTTTGGTTTAAGCGTGTAGATACTCTTTCACTCCATGAGCTGGTCGTGAAGTGGTTATTACACAAGTAACTGTTTGGAAGATTTTACATCTTCTATTTGGTATTTCTAGGTAGAATTGGACAACTGCACAGACACGCGTAGCGTAACGAAAGGAAAACATACAGATCATTTGTAACTGTTCGAAAAAAATTATAATGTTTCCACTCTTTATTAAGTACTGATAATTTTCAGAATTCTAATACGTTCTGAAGTATTGTGAATTTAAACCTGATAATTATTTTGTAATTACCCTGTATATTAAATTATCTCTAAAGCAAATTTGACAGTTCTTACACCTTTGTGACTTATTTATGTAAGACTAAATGCTTCTGTCACCCATAGCTTAAACATCGGAATGAAGCATCTCTACGGCCGTTACGTTATTCAACATCAGTTCTGCTAATTAGGTGAGCTTACTGTTTTATTCAGTAGGGAAAATGATAAGCATGAAAGCGAGGACAACAACCATTCCGGACTGGCATGGATGAGTTTCAGATTTTAATTTACACTGAA
Organism: Araneus ventricosus; assembly: GCA_013235015.1. NCBI lineage: Eukaryota > Metazoa > Arthropoda > Arachnida > Araneae > Araneidae > Araneus > Araneus ventricosus. Next base: position 61,327 of record BGPR01008066.1, on the reverse strand, counting down.
AAGTGTTTTCTTTTTTCGTCCCCTTATTCTATTTTATACTCACAACTGTGATGATTATCGCCATTAAATATATTGCTATTGAGGAATGACAAGCTTAAGCTATCTCCTGGAGGATTGAAAAGGAAACATATGTTATCTTCCAATGAAATGAAAGAGTGTAAGGCTTCCATATCTTTGACGAAATCCAGCTGGGTACTTGCCCGGCTTTAATCTAAAGCAAGTAAACCGTAATCCTGCTCAAATTATTTGTAAGGAGGAAAGTCTTCTTGCATATCCACGAAGACGAAATCACAAGAGCACAGCCTACCTCAATTCTTTATCTTATTTATTTATTTGCTTTTTGTTAGCAGATGTTCATCATTCCTTCGGAAGTCCGGAAAGAGGTTGTCATACTTATTGCCACCTACATTTTTAAAAAAGTCGCTTTTATATAACATCTTGAAGTATACGACGCGTTATTACATTCGTCAAAAGCTTATAACTGACAACTGCGAATTTTACTTTTTTACCATCTAAAGCACTCCCCTTTTCGGATATTTCGAATGATGAATATGATAAAAAATTTGAAACTCTAATTTTATTTTTATTCAGTAGACATTCATTCAATATTTTTTTAATATACACTCACTTCCAAAAGTTAAGCACGGAGCGGTAAAATGCGAAAGAAAGGACAAGTACTGCTTTGATGACATGAAACGCTGCAAGTAAATAGCTCTATGTTTATTCATGAAACGAAATAAAGAATTACATACAGAGATTTGAAAAATATTGAATTTTCATAAATTATAAGATGACGTCATATTTGCGTCATTAACAAAATGATGTTTAAATGCAAAACAAACAACAAAAACCGACATTGATAGGGTATGTGAGCACCGCTCACCTTCATACAAAGTGCACAGTGCGTGATCATGCTTGTTACGAGGTGATCAACCACCACAGAATCCAGTAAGCGCCATTCCTCCTTTATGGCAGTTTCTAAATCTCTGAGAGTGGCTGGAGGTGGGAAACGTCTACATACAGCACGACCGAGGGCATCCCAAAGATTTTCAATTGGATGAAGGTCCGGCGAGTAAGCCGGCCACTCCATACAATCAATCCCCTCACTCTCCAGAAAGTCGTCAACGATGGCAGCTCTATGGGGACTGGCATTATCGTCCATTAAAACGAAACAAGGACTAACTGCTGCAGCGTACAGTTTCACAATGGGGTCTAGGACTTCAGCTCGATACCGTACAGCAGTCACAGAACCTCACCTGTAGATGTGCAGGTCGGTGCGATATCCCAATGAAATCCCTGCCCAGACCATGATGCTTCCATCGCGGAATGCATGATGTTCGGTGATGTTCTCGGGACGATTGCGTGTGCCTTGTTCCCTCCAGACCCTTACACGCTTATCTTCGGGTTGTAGGGCAAATCTGGTCTCATCTGTGAACATAACGTTGTCCCAATAAGACACAGTCCAATTCACATGCTGGCGGCGCCATTTTAATCTTGCCCCTCTGGATTGGACGGATAAAGGAACACAAACTCGTGGTACCCGGGAGTATAGACCATTCCTTAGCCTCCTGTAGCCTTCGACGAACAGTAGTGGCAGATATCGTCTTACTAATGGCCGCTGCAACCATAGATGTCACACGTGTGGAGGTCGATCTTCGATTCCGCTTGGCTGCAACAGCAATATATCGATCTTCCGCGGGGGTCGTAACCCTTGGACGACCGGCTACAGGTCTTCGGACAACTTTTTGGCTGGTTTGGAATTGTTTCCATAATCGTGAAATGACGGAATGATGAACGCCGAAGAAAAGGCCAACATCTGTGATAGACTGTCCTGCTTCAATGCGTCCGCCAGCGCTCAGAATCTTCCATTCGTCTTCTGGAAGCCACAGAAACACGTCTAGCTTAAAAACAAATCGTACGAATGTTCTAAACGCATTTCATCAGCACTTACATGCAACTCCTGCAACCCTTCACAATGCCGGCTTCTTATACGACTGCCTGTTTGCATATTTCTGGACGCGAAACCGTAATTGGCTGTTACTTAACAAATTTGCATACTTCTTTCTACCTTTACAGCAAATTTCAGCTTCTTTAATTCAGATTCACTTACGGAAATTAGCATTTTTCTCTCCGTGCTTAACTTTTGGAAGTGAGTGTAGAACACATCCATGTATATATTAAAACGTAAATGTGAATACAAATATAAAACAATCCAAAATTTTAGTTTAATCAGACTTTTTAGCTTCAGTTAATTAGTGATATAACTAACTAATCTAACCAGTGGCGAATCCAGGGGGGGGCTATCGGGCTACAGCCCCCCCCCCCAGAGCCAAGCCAGAATTCTTGATTTTATTTAACATCATTACAACCTGTTTTTTCTTAATTTATCTCTTTTAAAAAAATAATAAAATCGTTTCAACATTACTTTCTGGCTTGACTGGCTCGAAAATTTTCCTACTTTTGTAGTCATTCCACTTGTACTTGTAGCTTTAGCATGGTCGAAGACATTTTTTGGCTAGTTATTTCATTGTAATTTTTATTAAATTATCGAAAGTATTGTATTGTTTTTTATGATTCTTATTGTCAGGTGAGTAAAGTCTGTAAAGTTAAAGAGTTTTGGTTTACTTTAGCCTTCAGATTTTACCTTCATCACGAAAATACAAAATTTTTATGACCTCAGCCCCCCCCAGACCCGAATCCTAGATTCGCTACTGAATCTAACTATAACTAACTACAGAAGGAACAGAGTTAAAGGTAGATAAAACTGAAATTAAAATCTGTTTCAGAAAAGCACACTGAAAAAGCAAATGGCAATTTCAATAATTAATAAATAATAAATGGATTAGTGTAATATTACATTATTGTAGAAAGATGAATCTGATCGATTTTTCGATGTTGGAACGCAAGTGTCTAACGCTATGAGTTTTATAGAATGATTATACCAGCTATTACGCATCGTCATTAAGCATTTGAGTATCACTAGTTCTTACGACAAAAAGTAAACACGATGAAGTCTATTGTTTGAGACTATTAAACTGTAATTTTCGGAGGTATTTACAGCTTTTTTAAGTTTTAAAAGGTCTGGTTTACTATATTCTATATTGCTAACTAATTAAGTTACTAATTCTAAGACACATACAAAGAATTTTCTTTATTCTGTTTAACGAAATATCATTAAAAATAGGATTGAGGCAATAATTAACGCCTTATATTTTTATTATTGTTATTTCTATATTGCAGATCAAATTTGTGGCATTCATTCCCCCGCTAGACGGCGCTTCAGCCAAAAGATAGCATATCACCTGACACCAGGAAAATTCTTTAACAATACAAGACCTTAATCTGAAGATTAATAGCCTCATACGTCTGAAAATTTTAAAAACATGCATTTGGCATGTCTTTTAATTTTCTGATAAATATCCAGCCTCAAATTTCCTTGGCGAATTGTTTTTTAAGAAAACTCAAATACGAATGCATTTGTCACGACAAATGATCACAGGTTGATTATTATTGGAACCCATTGCCTCGCAGAGGCTAATCTACAGTGTTGATAACGATGATGATACTGTGCGACAGATGAGACTAGACTTCTTTTTTCCCATTCTTCAGTAGTCGTTGCAAACAGGGAGGAACTCGCATAAACATAGTCGAAAAATTAACTATTTTTATTATTAAGCAATATTTAAAATTATCATGAAAACAATTTTCTCCTTTTGCTTTTTAACTCAACACTGCGCAGTTTGTTTTCTTTTAAAAATATGTCCTATTAAAAACTTGCCTTTTTAAAGTCAAATAAAAAAATCATCATTAAACTAGTTAAATACTAAATTTCTTAATATTAATTATAAATAGCAACAATGGAATGACGATACTAACAATCATCGTTTCTGTAGAACTAAGAAAAGTATATCACAGGAGGGCTTCTTTACTTTTCCAAAATCAAGACCACTTTTCGAACATAAATATTTCCATGATCGATTTTTGTTATAATTTCTTTTCCCCAAACACATTTGAAATTTAAAATAATACTTGCAAATGAAGCCTCATTTAATGATAATAGTCAATCCACGGTACAAAACTGCATGTCATTACAAAAACATTACATTAGCAAAATATGTTATGGATTCCAATTGAAATTTTTCACAACTCTTTTAATACGATTTAAGGGACCACCAATTGATTCCTCTGAATAATTTTTTTTTTAATTTTTCAATAAATTTTGTGTTTTGTCTAACCAACATATCTGCTTGTTTATATTTCATTAATACACCAGTGTGAGCGCTTCCTGCGTTTTCATGTTTGAAAATTTTTTTTAGCGATTTAATGTTTAAGAAACTTCTATATTTTGTTATGAAAATAGAATAAGATTGTAATTTGGTTTACGTTCGTCTTAATGAACAATAATTTATTTTCTAAAAGCAAAAAATGTTTCTCATGGTACCGAACATTTAAAAATAGCAGAGATTTTTCCGCACATAAGATTTTAATGAAAAATCAGTTACAATATGTTTAAAATAAGCATTATTATTCATTCCTTCATTCGATTTTATTAAAAAATTGGTTTTATTTTTTTAGAAGATTTATATATTTTATTTAGAGGAATGGACATTTTTAATTTTTTTTTAAATTCAAAATTTCTGACATAAAGTTGGTTGCAAGAAATAAATGTGTTCAAAGCCTACAGTGAATTATTTGTCATTTTTTTATTTTTAGATAATCGATACTTCCATTTAATTGATATACCCTAGGGTAATATTATGACTCATGATATGCTAATTTGATGATACAATAATATTACTCATGAAACGCTACAGGAGAAAAACAACCTCAAGAATACTAAATATTTTAAGAGAATTAGAATTGAAGAAATTTAAAGCGATTTATATTTTCGAAGTCATTAAATATAAAGCATACGCCTAAGATATCATTTAAGCACTCTTCTTATTTACAAAGTCAATAATCCTTTCTATTTTGAAATGGATTTCATGGCTGCATTTCATTTTATAAAGAATTTTTTTGGGGGGTGCTCTTCAGTTCGTCGTAACTCCTAAATACAAAATGTTGAATGCACGCACATGTTTATTAATAGTGGGTTGTATATCAATTCAGATTTTCATTAGATAGGCTAAATTTTGATAATGACACTTGAAGAAATCTGAAAAAGCTTAATTTAAGATTAGCAATGTTTAAAATTGTTCTAATATAAAATAAAACAAATCTTATTGGGAAGAAAATCATTTGATTATGTGAAACGGTCTTTTTTCGAGAAGAAAAATCCTGAAAAAATAAAATGATCCCGTATTATTTTATTAGTAGTTCTATGAACTGTTGGCCTCGCGTACGAAAAAGAAACCGTAAGATCTGGACTTCAAAGCAGCCTTTTTTTCAAATGCGAATTAATTACTCAAGAAATTATTTTTTTCCAATTGCGAATAATTTCTTTTATCAGTATTAAGAAAATTGCTATTATGAATGCTACTGTTTTAATTAAGTTTGCAACTTTTACAGTTGAGCAATTTTAGATTTTGAATTATATCACAAAATAGTCTTTGGAAAATGACTAGGTGCAGTCGGTAATTCAACTTAATAATAACATTTTTAATCAATGAATATATTCTTGCATTGCACCACAAATTTTCGTATTAAAAAAATGCATAATTAGTAAAAATATTTTTCTACTCATTAGTTCGACATTTCTTTTCTCTTCTCTTTCGGACAACTTTTCATGCGGTTTGCATCTTCGAAGAGACGAACAGTGGGCGGAATTTTCAAAAAGAAAATATATGTCTTACTTATTTAAATACTAAAATTTTATTACTGTAATCGCGGTCTGTAGTGGTCACCTAACCGGTTGTGCCAATCAAAATATTCGTGCAAAGGATCTCCCGTATCTAAGCACATAGAAAATCTGTCGTTTCTATTGTTCAACAATTCATTTGCAGCGATCGGCTTTTATGGTCTAACGGGATGTTATCATAAGGAACTGCTTTAACCATGGAGGTTTCATCAGGCCCAAAAAAGGATGAAAAGCCAGCCGACTTTTCCGAAGAGGATAATTGTGCCTGGATCAACTTTGACTCAAATTTGTAGAAAACTAGAGAAGGGACAAAATGCCATGCTTGGATATATCGAAGACATGATCCCACATAACAAGAGGACAATGAGGATGAAGAGAGATCAGAAGAGTAACCATTATGAACCTAAGAAACTCTGCAAGACTTTCGGATTTTTAAGAACATAAGCCCAATACCGTGATGAATCTTTTGATAAGCACTATTCATATGAACTGTTTATCCAACGAATGCTTGAGAAAAAAATTATTACTCTCGATAACTTTTTAAAAAAAGCTTAAAAAATAAAACATTCTAATTTTTTTCAATTCAGTACATTATATCGCTTTTCCATTTCTAGTTAAAACGAATCAACACATACTAACAATTTTGTGTGACCTGGTGTTTTTTTTTCATTTTTGTTATCCTTGGCTAACTACAGATTTGTATTATGTTTAATGCATTTTGTATTTTCCGATCATTAAAAGTGTCGTCCACTTGATTCCCTTTATGAAAGAAATTTCAAAAACAGGATAACACGAATTAAATATAAAAGATAGCACTGTTTAGAAATTTTTTATTTACAATTAATAAAAAATAATTTTGTTTTTAAATACAAATTATTTTAATTTTGTTTGCGACTTTTATAGTAGACTTTTCAACATTTATGTGCAGCAATCAAAGCTAAAAGTTCCACTTCTTAGGTAGAAATTAATAAAAAAAGCGTCCTAAGAAAAGAAACAGTGATAAATAGCGAGTTAAAGATTTCGTATTAATAAAAAACAGTTAAAGAAATTAAGTCATGTTGCGTGTGTTCTTAAATTGTCATGATAAGTAAGTATGTGTGTTATTACCATCTCTGTAATACAGTATGACTCTGTAATAAAGTATTTGGTAACTTTTTGATATATTTCTTTACAGAAAAACTCGAAGCGGCCACCCCTGTAGAGCGTCGGTGGAGGACTGGTCAGGTTGTCAGCTTGCCCTATCACGTATAAAAAAATCTAGACCTCCAGGATGTATGTGTGTGACAGAGAGGGAATGAAGGGGTAGAAAGCAGCTATTCAATCACGTTTCCTAGGCGTTTTCTAACTCAAATAAGCAGACTCACAAATATTTTATTTTAAAAACAATTAAATTCCTCAGTTCAAAGTCGGTAAAGCCATGAGTACACAGATTTATATTTCTCTCGCTGACCTCGACAATGCGGCAGAAGGCGCGACATCACTATTTGCAAGACGATTGCAGTCTTTATGAAAGGGGTCTGCTTGCATGCATCTTGTAGATTACCAATGCTTTCTCTTCGTACTTGACGTAGCATCGTTAAGATGATTACAGTCGCTGAATAAAGGAACTCCCCTGCATTATTCTACTTCCATTCATCGAATATTAGAACAAAACACACTGTTATACAGGAAATAACGTATATTAAAAGTTTGAACTGTTAAAAAATTCTTGAAAGTTCATACACATAGTAAGACTGCACTAACATCAAAAATTTGAGTACGAATGCTCTTTTCGATGTGATAAATAATTTCCTTAAGAAAAACTACCCAAACTAAAAAATTTTGTTAATACACCTTAAATAGATGTACAGATATTTCACATTGTGTGTTCTCGATATAAAATGGATCGTCTCCACTTTGGAAGTCCTCAACTTGCGTTTAAATGTAAGTGGTAGAATTCTAATTTGTTTCGCACTAAAAATGCCATTTTAAAAGTAATGATCTGCATTTTATAATCGACTAATAAGTGATGCTTTAAAAAGATCTAGAGATCCGAAATTTTGATTTAGATCTAGAGATCTTAATTTTCACTTTCGCTGAATAAATTTTGAGCACAAAGCGTTAAAATTTTAATAATGGATAAATATTTACATAGATTTGATTGTATGAGTGGAAGTAATCGAATAAAACAGATTATCCGTTATTTAAATAAATTATTATTATTTATAATAAAATTAATAACTTTTTGAATTTTTTTTACTTAAAACTTTTTCCACTTTATTTTCTGGGCTTCCTTTGTCAATCGATGATATTCCTGTGATCTAACTCTGCGTGTATTAATGGACGTAGTGAAACAATACACCACTTTATCTCATAAAATTTAATTATTTATAATGAGGTGCTATGTAGATAAAATTCAACAATGAAAATCAACTTTTATACGCAATATAATATTTGCTTTGCGTTCTGTATTATTTTTAAAATCTTACAGTTTACAAATGTAATGCTTTCGAAATCTACCTATTTGCTTACTTCAAACGCGGAGAATAACTCTCATACATTATGAAACACCTTTTCGTCAAAAATGCATTTCATCCTATCGTGACCGCATACGATACCGAATCAGTTATTGCAAGAGACATAAATAAATTTATCTTCTGCTAATTTGTATGATGCATTGTCAAACTAATGTTGGATAGTTCATTGCTTGCATCTTTTTTACTAGCACCAATAAGCTCGGATTTTCAAAAGGCTTATAAAAAATCTTTTTGTATCGATTACTGCTAAAGTTTATAACTGCTGCTCATCAAAAAAATTTTCAACATGAAATTTGATAAAATATTTTATTTGCTCAAAAATTAAGTAATTTGAATAAAGATTTTAGACATAATTTGCGATCGTTTTCTCTTTATCGCATTTTTAACTTATAAGTTATAAGCAAATATGAAGAGAGTTTTGTATATTATTTTGATATGAAATTTCCACGGGAAATTCAGAAATAACCCTGTAACATCTTGTTTTAAGATTTTTTCAAAAAAGAGAAGATTAAAAGCAGACCACAGCTCTCCAAATCCAAACGATACTTATATCACAACTTCTACCCACTTTTTCAATAGACTGATGAACATCTTCCAACAAAAAGCAAAGGTTGGTTGTTGTGTATATTAGTTATCAGATTGTGCTCTTATATATTTCCTCATCGTGGATATATATGAATCTGTGGAAAAAGTTAACCGTGAATGTCATCACAATTTAAATCAATTCTAAGATGTTACCGTTTTCCTATCTTCATTCTCTTTATCAATATTTCTAATCTTCCTTGTTTCGACGAAATATCAGAAGCGTCAATACATATTGAAGCAGCCTCTAGTAATTGTTTATGAGAATAATCTATTGATTTCACTTCAGATATATACAGTGTGTCCCGAATAGTCGTTAACACTATTTAAGGATAGGCCAAGCATAGAGAAAATAGCCATTTTTGCTCTAGAATATAGGATCGCACGCGCAAAGGAGTCTGTTTGTTAGTTAATGAAATAAAAGAGAAGGAAACACCAGATACATTTCACATGAACTTAATGGAATACAAATTCACAATAGCACAACAAAAAGATTACGTGAATAACAATGATTCAAGTCGTACGCAAAATGACATATATGATAATAGCAATTAGGACTCTGAGTCAAATTCGGAGAACTTAAAAGAGTTCTAATAATTCGTTGTCTGAAGCGACATATGTTTCGTATGTTGTTATTCATGCAACTGGGTTGTTCTGCTGTTGCAAATTTTTATTCCATTAAATTTGTGTTATACATTTTATTTGGAGTATCTTTTTGTTTTACTTAATTCACCTACAAAAGAAATTGTGGCCAAATTTTCGTTCCCGAAACCTTTGTAAAAATGACTTGTTTTAATACGCTTCACCATCCCCGAAAGTTTATAAACGCCCTTAGAAATACCCTGTACAATATCAGTAAAATGTTATTAAAATGTTATTCATTCATTTTAGTTTAATTTAGAGATAAAAGACTTAGATGCCCAACTTTGCATTCCCATGTTCTGTTGCAAAAATGACTAGTTTTTGTTTTCTTTATGTACCCTGAAATACCCTGTGCAATTTGAGTAAAAATTATTAATTCATTTACTTATGTTATCCGAAGCAAGGAAAGGCCGCATATTATGTCATAAAAATCAATGTATATCATAATAAATTGACTTATTTTGAGGCATACGACAAAATCTTTCACAATTTTTACGTTGTAAATGGAAAATTAGAATTAACTTTAATAACGATTAAAGCAGGATGACAATAACAAAAAATATAAAACGATGAATGAAAGTTGCCAATCTAAATCCGTTAGGGATGGGAAAACCTAGCAATTATAACCAAAATCATATTGTTTTGTTTCGATTAAACGGGTTTTTCGTTTATTATTTAAACGGTTAAAACCTATCTTTTTTTCCAAAAACATTTAATAAACGGATGAAAAAACATCGAAAATTAGCTTTAAAAAAGAGGCATATTAAAGAAATAAAGTCATTATTCAGCAAGTGGTGATTTTTTACTAAACATCTGAATTAATATTTTGCTCCATTAAAAATAAATTGTCAACATTGTGTTAAGTATCAAAGGCTCAGCATCAGTCTTACGCAAGGTTTTGTTTCACTTTCGTAGTGATAGTTGAAATGTAATACTTTTGCTTCATAAGAATCAACAAGGCGGAATTACACCTTCCACATGTTGGAGTGGTTCGTTAAATTGTCAGCATTGTCTCAAGTCAGAGCCTATTCCGCCATTAAAAATGCTCTTGGGATGATTTCAGGTGCAGACATTGAATTTGTGTCAGAAATGTTGCATATTTTAAGGCCTTTTCATGAGGGACTTAGGACATTTTGCGAAGCCAGTATATTACAGGAAGCCTCGAAATTTCAATATTGGATCTCCGAGGGCTCCACAAGCACGTGGATGAGAAGCCTCCGGAAGAGTAAACGGGTGCTCGCTTCTGCTGGAGGTATAGTAAGAGTGCGGGGTTGAGTTACCTCCTTTCCGATGTCGGGACGTACCTCTTTCGGGAGGCTGGGCTGTGACCGGTTGGACCTCAGATTCAGGTTCCTGTCATGGCGACCGCTCTACACTTGCCCCAGTGTGCTTCGGCAAGCGTATGGTACCTCTTTTGTGCGTATCACACTTATTGATCATCATTGAAAGTGCATTAAAAATTTCCAATCTTATACATAATACTGCCAACGTTCTACTTCAAAAGTCTTTCAGCAGCCTTAAAAACAGGGATACACAAATATTAAACAAACCTTTTCTATAACATGATTCGCTCTCATATCCTCTATACATTTCTGAAAGTGTTTTTGAATATATTAGACAATAAATGTTAACCAATGGGTTCATTTTATTAACTTTCTCGCTGAAACTAAGTTTTTTATTTTAAAAAAAGAACTATCTTAACAAAAGTTGTTTTTATTTTTAAAAAACTCAAAAACAGATTATTTAAAAAAAATTGTTATTATGAGTGGTTATAACGGCCAGGTTCAATCGTAGGTGATATAAACCAAAATAATCGAAATCCGATTATTTTTGCAATAATCTCTCTATTATTTTAACATCTCTTTCCTCAGCTATCCCATATTTGAAAAGTATAATTCTGTTGGAATTTTATAGTCCTACCCATTACCAAATGGAGGCGCTAAAAACTCTCAAAATCAGAGAACAAAATTGAGCCTTATCCCTTTTTCCTTTCAAATGATGACATCTTCATCTCTTATTTTTGTTTACCAGCCCGGATATAAAAGTCCAAGCTATAAATTAAAGAAATTACACACATTGTGAAAGCCCTGTGTTATTAAATTTAAAACAAATTTTATATAAAAAAGTTTTATATGAAAATAGTGGTAATCTTTTATAATCAGTTCTATGCCCATGCAAACGTTTATTTTCATTTTGGCCGTTTAATTTATAAATGACCGTTTAATTTCGAAAATGAAAGCATATGTGAATGATTCTAAGGTATATCTTTGCAAGCCAGTCTTACCATGTTAATTCATAAGAAAATTGTCAGTCTTTAAAATCTGTTTTTCCTGGTAGCGCCGTTAACTCTGAAAAATTTGCATTGTTTTCAATTGATGAATATTCATGCAATGTGTAAATTGTAGTTTCCTTTAATAAAAGACGCCATTTTTTAAAATGGCTGTTTAAGAAAAGAAACTGTACGAATTTCATCAAAATTATCATATCAATGTCTTATATGTAGAGACAGAAAAGCAATTTCGTTTTAATTTAATTTGCTTATTATTATGTAAATCTTAATCTTAAGTGTCTCGACGTTATTCTAAATCGAATGCACCAAACAAAAAGTATAAATCTGCCTTCAGGTCGCTGCATTAATTCTTCGTAAAAATATCAAGAGTAAATAAATGTTCTATAAGTGATTTAAATGTTCATTTGCAAACTATAGAACTCTCTAATCTTATCTCTTTTAACGCGATATAAACACCACTAGAATAACTGCTTTCCCGTGATTTTTGTAGTAATATTATATGCATCGTCGTTTAACATGCAACACTACCTATCTCAATTTTTTGAAATTTCAAAAAGGAAGAAAGAACTGACTTTTTGCAACCAATAACGAATATTTCTGGTTTTGTCGGGGTTTTTTTGCATCTGTTAAGTATATACGGCCTTAGATTCGTAACAGATGTTGAAAAAATTCAGATATATATTCATTATTGGTTGAGAAAAATTCAGTTTTTTCTCACTCTTTGAATTTTCAAAAAATTGAGATAGGTAGTGTTTCTTTTTAAATGACAATATGTAGTATTATGCAACAACATGTAGCACATTTTGAAACAATATAGTATACCTGGAAATGGCGATTTCAAATCGTAGGAGGACTCTTTCATAAATTGTCAATCTCCGTGTGTATTTGGAGTTGAATGTATTGTTATTCGAAAGGAGAGCTTCAGCATACTTCATGGTTTAATGTTTGCCAAAGTTCAATAAAATATTTTACAAGCTTTGTGAATGGTAAAAATAGGTTAACAAAAAATAATTATTCAGAAAACAGAATTAATCGCATGGCTCATATTTAGGAACAACATCCATGTTTTGGAAACATAAATAAATGAAAACGAAATGAGAGACATTAACGGATTTCAGGATAGGGCCTGTATTTCAAGTTTTGAGAATTTTTTTGCAGTTATGTTTCTTTCTGGGTTGAAGAGCCGTCACTGTTAAGTTCTCTCTGTCCGTTGTAATCCTGTAGTGAAATTTATAAAGAACAATTTGTGTTTATGGATCAAAATCTTGCATCAAAAAATGTCGCAAACATAGATTTCATCTGTTACCTTTGGATTGGATATCCAGAACGTTGAGTGATAATTTCAAGAAGAAGTGATATTTCAAAACTAAATCATAATCGGTATAATTATTTATTGTAGGTAATTAGGTTTCGTGTAAATGATTATATTAGATGAAAGCTTTTATTTGTCTTAGTTTATCTGTAAAAATATCACGCTACATATATTTTAATACCGTATAAAAAAATCCCTGTAAAATAATTACATTTTCGTTTAATATTTTTTTATTTATATCATCCAAATAAATTGTTTCATTAAACTTTCAAACTTGAAATGTAAGAAAATATGTAAAATATAATAATCTAACCCAAATAATCTGACGAAATGCAAAATTCAACATTTTTCAAAGAAAGTTAAATAATTCCAGTGGAGGGTATTGTCAATTATTGATGCTTAACGTATTGAAACTTTTATGTTTTGATAATACATCAAGATTAAATTATAAACAAATCAACTCTAATGTTCGGTGATGGCCATTAGGACTCTGACCTCAGTGTTCGACTGTTAATGTGGATACCGTTTACACTTGATCCTGCGCAATTCGGCAGGTCGATGGTACACACTCTATGCGTATCTTCCGGATTAATCCTCATCCAAAGTGCATTAAAAAAGTTGTGGTAACGGTCTATTATGAAAAGAAAACTTTTGGCCAATATATTCTCTGGAGTTCCTTTATATTCCTTTACAGTTTAAAATGAAGTTCTAATCGAAAATGTTATCCTGAACAATCAGACTGGAACATATTACGGTGTAGGAATGTTCTCGCCGTATAGATTAGAATCTCGAGTTTCTGCGACTGACTCAACCCGTTCAAGTGTGTACTGAACCTCTAATGAATGCATACTGAGATAATGCTTGATAGAAATGCCTCAGGTGCAGGAAATGTTCGTTAGTAGTCAATAAATTAATCAACATCGGGAAGAGACATACCAGAAATTTCTTTCGCATACCAATAGTAAACTATTGATCGGTTAATATTCTATTTTCAAAAAATAATTTTAGTTCTTTCTCTAAAGTTTTTCTCGACGTTAACTAACGATGTCTAATATGAAGTTTAATGAGAAAACTCCTCAAAATAATAAACATTTTCTCACTCTTCTTCTACTGCTCTCATTCGCGTTTGTTAATTGATTTAAGTTTATGATAGTTAAATGCTCTTTTCAATTGTCCAAACGTGCAAAAGTCTTTAGGTGATGCATCTGGGGATTTATATGATTATAGGTTATATCTGGGCAATAATATAATTAAAAAGTATTGTATTAAAATCGGTTTCTTATTCCATTTATTCATAAAATTTGATAATGATGGTTGATTGTTTACTTTATTTTGACGGAATTACATTGCATGATAGGTGAGGGTAATAAGATTCCTCATTAAATACGGAAAATACGACATTATTTTGATAATATCAGGAATAAAGTTTTACAATTTCATCAGTTCTCCTTGTTCTTAATTTTTCATTATATGTGAAACAAAGATCAACTATAAATCCCTTGCTGGCAGGTCTTTAGATCCTTTGAGCCATGCTTTTAAATTTTCTCCCTCATTTTAACGATAGAAAAGATATATTTTTAGAGCAATAAACGTTTCCAAGCTACATCTACGGTTACAAAAAAATTGCATTTTTTCTTTATGCAGATAAATATATATATTCCAAAGGAAATTCTGCATTGAGATCTAATTTCACCCGCTTCTATAGGAAAAGATGATGGATACGATTTTTGGGGGTATTTTAAGATGTACAACTCAAACTTTTTCATGTGATTTACATTTCAAATTAGGCAATTCAATGACTTTGCAACAATTCTTTGAGTTCATGAATTTCATTTTTAGAATTAAAAATCAGAACTTATAAATAGTAGCCGAAAGAGGATTTTTGGGGGGTGGATAAGCATTTGGATATTCTTTTTTCATGAGATTGCAGATTTTTAAAGGTTTTTCATTTATTATTAACAATTATGCTTATTCTGCTTGTATATAAACTGCTCCCATAACTTCTACAGCGATCTTAAATAATAGAATGGGAATATTCCTCTTCGTCAAGAACGAGAATATAGATTTATATCTGCTGTTTACTTGCTTACATCAATTTTCAATTAAACAATTTTTTTTAATATCAGGCGATGATTATAGTCTAGGAACATAATCCATTTTAATATAAATAAAAGTTAGTGTGGGTAGTTCCACATTTCCTCCAAAACCACTGTACCGATTTCAATCAATCTTTTCACTCTTATTATTTAAGACAAGGGGAAGATACCTATAAACTTTTCAAGGTGCGAAAGTCAATTAAACAGTCAGTTAATTAGAACGTAAACGAAACCTTATTCTGCAGTAACTTTAAAGCAAAGTTGTCCCATAAAAAATTTTTTCCAACCTTCAAACTTTTACCTTTTTAATGATACCAAAAAAAATTTCAACAATTTATATTAATTTTTCTAAATTTAATAATTAATTGAATACATGTAAACAATTTTGAAATATCGCAAATTTATAGATATTTCGTTGGTAGGCAACGGTGAGGCATGAACTATTCTAACTTTTTTTTCTAAAATTTGTGTTTATTTTTATGAATATTTTATATGAGAAGAGAAAGATTGCTGTAAACATTTAAAAACCCAAAAGTAAGTTAAAACTTTACTTAATTAAAAATTTAACAAGATTTTTGTTTTATCACAATATCTTTCAAAATTATTATCTTACAAAAACTATTTGCATACAATATTTATGCTCAAAAAATTAGTTTTTGAGTGACATAAATCTCATTTCCGTTCAATTTGTTTCTCTCATTTCAACAATTTTTAAAAAATTCAATTATGTATAAAATTCAAAATTTGAGACAATATTTTTTTTTGTTGAAGAACAAAAATAGATACGAAGAGTTTGTAGGAACACATTAACAGAATTCTGGAAGAACACTAAAGAAAAAATTTAAAAATAGACGATTCATAGCTTATATCAAGATCAACTATTGATCTGGATTTATTAAATCCTTTTATTAAGAAAAAATTAACTATTTAATTAATTGTCCAAAATACTCGTCAAAACCAACACTTCAATATTTTGAACAAAATTTGAAGTAAAAATGGTTCAGACTATAAAAGAATTTTTCAAATTATAATTTTTCTGTACAAAAATAGTTATTATATGAAAAATATTAGACATAAAAATATTTTAATCCCCAGCAACGTCGGGCAAAAAAGTGTAAGAATAAAAAAATTTTAAACCAAACGATTTCTTACATATACTAGTAAAAATATTCAAAAATTTACAAATCACATCTGCTTTAGGCTTAATTGTTTTATTTTGGGTACGTAGACATTTTTCTCCTATTAGAGACTTAAAGATAAAACTATTTTTATAGATATAGTGAAATACGCCCGTCCGTATACTCAAATACATCCGTCAACTCGTGACGTCAAGTCATTTGTTACATGGCGTATCAATAGATGTAAAGGCATGGTAGAAAATTTGTTTTTTTAAAAACCATGGACTTAAATAATGCTGGAATCAAAAAAATGAAAATAACCAAAGTCATTCTTTCCATTCAAAAAATTTGTTACTAGAAAAAAAATAAAAACAAAAGATCTCATTGGATAAACATTTAAAACGAGTTACAGTTAAAAGTGCAAGCACAAGTATGAACAAGTAGTTTGATACGAATTAAAGCAAAATAAAAGCATTTATTACTAGAAAATTTTTTTTAAAAATTCAGCCGATTAAAAGTTAAAACAGGTTACATTTAAAAGTGAACGCACAAATACTAGACACCTAGTTTGATAAAAATTCAAACAAAATTAAAGTTCCGTGGATGTCAGAGTAGCAGGCGCAAATCCGGTAATTCCCCTCTCTTCGTCACTCGTTATGCGAAACGTAGCTCGTTAAGCTATATATTTTTTTAAAAATTTATTTTGCTTGTTAAGCGAATCATTTTTTATGCGTGGTTTCACTGTAAAGGCTCTTTTCGCACACTTTCGTTATATTAATGTTTATCTGAAGAATGCAAATTATCAGGAGCTTGAGATTAGAAACTGTTAGTAGAAACCGACGCGCTGCCTATTGAGCAACTGAGGATTAAGAGGAACTGTTAGAAGGCTGTTAGCTAGTTCATGGAATTTAAACATTTTGCAAAAACTATTCAATTATACAAGAATTGATTCTTAAAATCTTCACCAGTGAACGGTAGAGTAGACACAGTTTTTCTGTTCCAAACACTTCACTTGCATTTTTTTCTAGTATCTATGCTTCAATGAAAATACATGGAAGATCTTTATATAAAAATAGCATAATACGCGTTATTACATTCGCCCGAAGCTTATAACTGACAAATGCCGATATTACTTTTTTCCATCTAAAACACTCACCCTTTCTGATATTTCGAATGATGAATATGATACAAAATTTCAAAAACAATTTGAAACTCAAATGTAATTTTTATTCCGAAGACATTCATTCAGTATTTTTTAATATAGAACACATACATGAATATAATTAAACGTAAACGTGAATACAAATATTAAACAATAACAAAACAGACATTTTAGATGCAGATAATTAGTGATGTAACTAACTAACTACAGAAAAAACAAAGTTAAATGTAAAAAAAGATTAAATGAAAAGCTGTTTTCGGAAAGCACACTGTATAAACAAATGACAATTTCAATAATTAATAAATATAGAATGGGTTAGTGTTATATTACATTATTGTAAAAAATTATATGTGAATCGATTTTTCGATGTCGGAAAGCAAGTGTCTAAAGCTATGAGTTTTATAGAATGCTTATACCAGCTCTTACACATCGTCTTTAAGCATTTCAGTATAACTAGTTCCTATGACAAAAGAGTAAATAAGATGAAGTCTATTGTTTGATACTATAAAACTGTAATTTTCCGAGGTATTTACAGCTTTTTCAAGTTTTAAAAGGTCTGTTTTTCCATATTCTATATCGCTTACTAAATAAGTCCAGGACATATGCAAAGAAATTTTCTTTATTCTTTTTAACGAAATATCATTAAAAATAAGATTGGGGCAATGATAAACGCCTTAGATTTTTAGTATTGATATTTCTATGTTGCAGATCAAAGTTGTGACATTCATTTCCCCACTAGACGGCGCTACAGCCAAAAGATAGCATATCACCTGACACCAGGAAAAATCTTTAACAATACAAGACCTTAATCTGAAGATTAATAGTCTCATACGTCTGAAAATGTGAAATCATGCATATGGCACGTTTTTAATTTTCTGAAAAATATCCAGCCTCAAATTTTCTTGGCGAACTGGTTTTCAAGAAAACTCAAATACGAATGCGTTTGTCAGGACAAATGATCACAGGTTGATTATTATTGGAACCCATTGCCCCGCAGAGGCTAATCTACGGTGTTGATGATGATGATGATGAGACTGTGCGACAGATGAGACTAGACTTCTTTTCCTCATCCTTCAGGAGCCTTTGCAAACAGGAAGGAACTAGCATAAACCTAGTCGACAAACTTTTTTGATTATTAGGCAAACTAACTATTTTGATTATTAGGCAAATATTTAAAATAATCATAAAAATAATTTTCTCCTTTTGCATTTTAACACTAAACTGCGCAGGTTTCTTTTTTACTTTTAAAAATATGTCCTGTCAAAAACTTGCCTTTTTAAAGTCAAATAAAAAAATGATCACTTAACTAGTTATATACTAAATTTCTTAACATTAATTATAAATAGCAGCAATGGAATGATGATACTAATAATCATCGTTCCTGTAGAACTAAAAAAAGTATATCACAGGAGGGCTTCTTTACTTTTCCGAAATCAAGACCACTTTTCGAATATAAATATTTCCATGATCGATATTGGTTATAATTTTTTCCCCCAAACAGATTTGAATTTTAAAATAATACTTGCAAATGAAGCCTCATCTAATGATAATAGTCAATCCATGTGACAAAATGGCATGTCATTTATTCATTAACAAAATATGTTATAGATTCCAATTGAAATTTTCACAACTCTTTTAACACGATTTAATGGGTATCATGGGACCACCAATTGATTCCTCTGAATATTTTTTTTAATTTTTCAATAAATTTTTTGTTTTGTCTAACCAACATATTTGCTTGTTTATATTTCATTAATACTCCAGTATGAGCGCTGCCTGCGTTTTCATGTTTGAATATAAAATTTTAGCGATTTCATGTTTAAGAAACTTCTATATTTTGTTATGAAAATAGAATAAGATTGTAATTTGTTTTACGTTCGTCTTAATGAACAATAATTTCTTTTCTAAAAGCGAAAAATGTTTCTCATGGTAGTGAACATCTAAAAATAGCAGAGATTTTTTCAGTACATAAAATTTTAGTGAATAATCAGTTACAATATGTTTAAAAATAAAAATTATTATTCATTCCTTCATTCGATTTTATTAAAAAATTTGATTTATTTTTTCAAAGATTTATATATTTTATTTTGAGGAATGAGCATTTTTAATTTCTTAAAAATTCAAAATTTTTGACGTAAAGTTGGTTGCAAGAAATAAATGTGTTCAAAGTCTACAGTGAATTTATTTGTCATTTTTATTTTTTTAGATAATTGATACTTCCATTTAATTGATAGACCCTAGGGTAATATTATGACTCATGTGATATGCTAATTTGATTATATAATAATATTACTCATGAAGCGCTACTGGAGAAAAACAACCTCAATAGAATTAAATATTTTAAGAGAATAAGTATTGAAGAAATTCAAAGCAATTTACATTTTCAAAGTCATTAAATATAAAGCATACGCCTAAGATATCATTTAAACACTCTTCTCCTTTACAAAGTCAAAAATCCTTTCTATTGTAAAATGGATTTCCTGACAGAATTAGATTTTATAAATAATTTGGGTGGGCGGCTATTCAGTTCGTCCTTCCTCCTAAATACAAAATGGTGAATGTACGCACATGTTTATTAATAGTGGGTTGTATATCAATTTGGATTTTCATTAGATAGGCTATATTTTGATAATGACACTTGAAGAAATGTAAAAAAGCTTAATTTAAGATTAGCAATGTTTAAAATTGATCTAATATCAATTAAAACAAATCTTAATGGGAAGAAAATCATTTGATTATGTGAAACGGTCTTTTTTCGAGAAGAAAAATCCTGAGAAAATAAAATGATCCCGTATTATTTTATTAGTAGTTCTATGAACTGTTGGCCTCGCGTACGAAAAAGAAACCGTAAGATCTGGACTTCAAAGCAGCCTTTTTTTCAAATGCGAATTAATTACTCAAGAAATTATTTTTTCCAATTGCGAATAATTTCTTTTACCAGTATTAAGAAAATTGCTATTATGAATGCTACTGTTTTAATTAAGTTTGCAACTTTTACAGTTGAGCAATTTTAGATTTTGAATTATATCGCAAAATAGACTTTGGAAAATGACTAGGTGCAGTCGGGAATTCAACTTTTTTAATGAATAATACAATTTCTATTGAATGAATATATACTTGTATTGCACCACAAATTTCCGTATTAAAACGTGCATATTTAGTAAAAATATTTTTCACTCATTACTTCATAATTTCTTTTCTCTTCCCTTTCAGGCAACTTTTCATGCGCTCTGATTCTTCGAACAGAAAAGCAGTGTGCGGAGTTTTAAAAAAAGGATATATGTCTTACTTACACTAAATATTTCGTACTTATTTAAATCCCAAAATTTTATTAAAATAATCGTCGTTAGTAGTGATCACTGAGCCGGTTGTACCAATCAAAGTATCGTGGAGCGTATCTCCCGTATCTAAACACATAGAAAATCTGTCGGTTCTATTGATCAACAATTCACTTGCAGTGGTCGGTTTGGATGGACTAACGCGATGTTACCATAAGGAACAGCTTTCACAATGGAGGTTTCATCAGGCGCAAATGAGAAGATGATCCTGATGAAAATCCAGCCGACTTTTCCGAAGAGGATAATAATGACTGGATCAACTTTGACTCAAATTTGGAGAAAATTAGAGAAGAGACAAAATGCCTATGCTATTGTGAAATGGATTTCATGGCTGCATTTCATTTTATAAAGAATTTTTGGGGGGTGCTCTTCAGTTCGTCGTAACTCCTAAATACAAAATGTTGAATGCACGCACATGTTTATTAATAGTGGGTTGCATATCAATTCAGATTTTCATCAGATAGGCTAAATTTTTATAATGTCACTTGAAGAAATCTGAAAAAGCTTAATTTAAAATTAGCAATGTTTAAAATTGTTTTAATGCAAAATAAAACAAATCTTAATTGGAAGAAAATCATTCGATTAGGTGAAACGGTCTTTTTTCGAGAAGAGAAATACTGAAGAAAATAAAATGATCCCGCATATTATTTTATCAGTAGTTCTATGAAATGTTGGCCATTCGTACGAAAAAGAAACCGTAAGATCTGGACTTCACCGCAGTCGTTTTTTTCAGATGCGAATCATTTACTCAAGAAATTTTTTCTTTTGCAATTGCGAATAATTTCTTTTGTCAGTATTAACAAAATTGCTACTATTTTAATTAAGTTTGCAACTTTTACAATTAAGCAATTTTAGATTTTAAATTATATCACAAAATAGTCTTTGGAAAATGACTAGGTGCAGTCGGTAATTCAACTTAATAATAACATTTTTAATCAATGAATATATTCTTGCATTGCACCACAAATTTTCGTATTAAAAAATGCATAATTAATAAAAATAATTTTCTACTTATTACTTCGACATTTCTTTTCTCTTCTCTTTCGGAAAACTTTTCATGCGGTTTGCTTCTTCGAAGAGACGAACAGTGGGCGGAATTTTCAAAAAAGAATATATGTCTTACTTATTTAAATACTAAAATTTTATTACTGTAATCGCGGTCTGTAGTGATCACGGAGCCAGTTGTACCAATCAAGATATTCGTGCAACGGATCTCCCGTATCTAAACACATAAAAAATCTGTCGTTTCTATTGTTCAACAATTCATTTGCAGCGATCGGCTTGGATGGTCTAACGGGATGTTATCATAAGGAACTGCTTTCACCATGGAGGTTTCATCAGGCCCAAATAAGGATGAAAAGCCAGCCGACTTTTCCGAAGAGGATAATTGTGCCTGGATCAACTTTGACTCAAATTTGGAGAAAACTAGAGAAGAGACAAAATGACAAGCTTGGATATATCGAAGACATGATCCCACATACCAAGAGGACAATGAGGATGAAGAGAGATCAGAAGAGTAACCATTATGAACCTAAGAAACTCAGCAAGACATTCGGACTTTTAAGAACATCAGCCCGATACCGTGCTGAATCTTTTGATAAGCTCAATTCATATGAACTATTTATCGGACGAATGCTTGACAAAAAAATGATTACTCTCGATACCTTTTTGGAAAAGCTTAAAATATAAAACATTCTAATTTTTTTCAATTCAGTACATTGTATCGCTTTTGTATTTCTAATGGAAACGAATCAGCACATAGTAACAATTTTGTGTGATCTGATGGGGGTTTTTTGCTATCCATGCTTTACTACAGATTTGTGTTATTTTTAATGCATTCTGTATTTTCTGATCATTACAAGTGGAGTCCGCTTGATTCCCTTTATGAAAGAAATTTCAAAAACAAGATAACACGAATAAAATAGAAAAGATAGCACTGTTTAGAAATTTTTTATATATAATTAGAAATATTTTTATTTTTAATTAAAAATTATTTTAATTATGTTTGCAAATTTTACAGTATTCTAGTCAACTTTTATGTGCAGCAATCAAAGCTAAAAGTTTCACTGCTTAGGTAGAAATTAATTTTTAACAAAGCGTCCTAAGGAAAGGAACATTGATAAATAGTGAGTTAAAGATTTCGTATTAATAAAAAAAATTGAAACGAAATAAGCCATGCTTCGTATGTTCTTTAATTGTCCTGATAAGTAATGATAATTGTCCTGATAAGAAATGATAATTGTCCTGATAAGTATGTATGTGTGTCAATTACCATCTCTGTAATACAGTATGAACTCTGTAATAAAGTATTTGATAACTTTTTGATATATTTCTTTACAGAAAAACTCGAAGAGGCCACCCCTGTAGAGCTTCGGTGGAGGACTGGTCAGGTTGTCAGCTTGCCCTATCACGTATAAAAAACTCTGGACCTCCAGGATGTATGTCTGTGACAGAGAGGAAATGAAGAGAAAGAGAAGAGCTATTCAATCACGTTTCCTGGGCATTTTCTGACTCAAATAGGCAAAATCACAAATATGTTATGTTAAAAACAATCAAATTCCTCAGTGCGAATTCGGTAAAGCCATGAGTACTCAGATTTATTCCTCTCGCAGAAACTGACAATGAAGAAAATGGCGGGACATCGCTATTTGCAAGAATATTGCTGTCTTTAAGCAAGGTTTCTCCTTGCACACACCTTATAGATTAATACCAACGCTTTCGCTTAGTACTTGACTGTAATCATCTTTACAACTATAAAGATGATTACAGTCTCTGAATAAAGGAGCCCACAACATTATTCTACTGCCATTCATCGAAAATTAGAACTAAAGACACTGTTAAACAGGAAATGACGTATATTAAAGGATTGAACTGTTAAAAATTTCATGAGAGGTCATATACATAGTAAGATTCCACTAACTTCAAAAGTTTGAGTAGGAATGCTCTTTTCGGTGTGATAAATAATTTCCTTAAGAAAAACTACCCAAGGTAAAAACTTTTGTTAATACACCTTAAATAGATGGACAGATATTTCACATTGTGTGTTCTCGATATAAAATGGATCGTCTCCACTTTGGAAGTGAAGTTCTCAACTTGCGTTTAAAGGTAAGTGGTAGAATTTTAATTTGTTTCGCACTAAAAATGCCATTTTAAAAGTAATGATCTGCATTTTATAATCGACTAGTAATTGATGCGTTAAAAAAATCTAGAAATCTGAAATTTTCTCCAAAAAATTTATTTTTTATTGAAAAAATTATATAGATGGATATTTATTTGCCATTTTGTGTTCTACATATAAAATGTATCGTCTCCACATTGGCAATGAAATTCTCAGCTTGCGTTTAAATGTAAGTAGTAGAATTTTAATTTGTTTCGCACTAAAAAGGCCATTT
>BGPR01008066.1:23465-37072 GCA_013235015.1 Araneus ventricosus | reverse complement strand
GGTACGAAACAGGAATAAACAACCCCACATACGAGAAGGTGACGTGGTCCTTCTTCAAGAGGAACATCGTCCTCGACAAGTGTGGAAAAGAACGCTCGCCCTGAATCTGATTCTCGGTCGTGATGGGATACAGCGAACCTGTCATCTAAGATGCGACGGGAAGACAATTCGATACAACTGGTCATCCCATTAGAGATAGACCAGGGTGGGGATACTGTAAAGGAATAGGATTCACAGAAGTGTTGTTGAAATTAATGGCAACACCATGATAACTTTTGTGGGCGTTGACTGCGCGTATATACCGAGCTCGATGTTGTTAATTTTCTCTGTCGTAAAATGTTATTATGTAAATAAATCGCCTTTGCTTTTTTCCCGTTGTTGATTTCTATGTGTTGGTGTCAAGGAGATAAATACACGTTTGATATCCCACGAACCCTATAAGTCACTGATTTAAAGGATTCCTGATGGAAATCAGCTACTCATGCTGCATGAAGGTCCTGTGTTTTATAATAAAAAACTCCTCTAAAGGTCAAAAGTTTAAAGTGTTCATGGTTTAAACTAAAAACATAATAGACTGCAAAAACTTCGGATCACAAAGTTATAAAAAATAAACAATCAATTCTAAAGAATTGTCTGGATGAGCAGAAAGATTCTCGGTTTCCTCAAATGAACCACAATAAGAAGAACCCGGGATTGGTGACGGCAAAAGATTTTAATGACAGTTTAAATCAATTTCCGGCTCAGAAACAATAGAATGGCAGCTATTGGGCTTTCTACTGCGTCAGCCTATCGAAGCTGGCTTTTTGCGAACAAAAACAAAATATATGATGCTCAAAAACTATTAGATTAAATTCCAGATGAATTTAATATTTTTACAAAAGTATCATTAACAGGCCAACTAAGACATTCATTGTTCTAGATCACGAAGTTCAAGAAAAAGACAATTAAGAATATATATTATTTTTTCTTACTTGTTGATACATGATATTTTTATTTTGTTCTTAAAAATAAATAAATAAGCTTTTTAGGTTCTAAGTGTCTGTTTTATTATGATTTTCACCATCACAGACATAATTTTAATTCGCAATATGCAGAAACCCCTTAAATCAAGGCCCGTCAACAATTAATAATTAAGCAATTAGTGTATATGGAGCATCTGCAGAAGTCAAGATTAATTAGGCAATCAAAAGAGGTTTAATCTGAAACAAAATTTTTATTAGTGAGATTTACAGTTAGTGGAAAAACAGTTTTCTTTGTTTCCCCAACTATTAACCTTCAGTCACTTATGGGGTTTCTGAACTAACTGATTCAATTAGTCCAGGAAACTAAGACCAGAAAAGAGCTATGCCTCGGATTAATTCGTAGAAAGCTGGAAACTATTTTAATCATTATTATTATTTATGTAATTTGCAAGAATTTTCTATTTATATTATAGGTGGGGTGGGATCGTTTCAGGTTTTTTCGTCATAACTCACAAAAGACATTTGCAGAAAATTTTATCTGAAAGTAAATTAAAGCCCATTAACTGTATTTTGAGAGTGCGTAAATTGTAAAGATACAATGTGAGCTAAAAAAAAATTTTCTGCCGATTTTGGCAAAAGTAGCATATTTTGAGTTTTTGATTTCATTTTTATAATGTCAAATGCATCATATAAAAAATACCTCTTACTTTGAATATGGTACATTATCAAACCCTGTACCAGAAGAAACATTTGAGCGCATCGAACTCACTTCTGAGAGATTACGTTAAATTAAATGTCTTTATAGTGAAATAGTAAAGAGCAACTACTAACCAAATGAATCCCATGGCGTGGTCCATCCCTTCGAATACATTTTCCAGGAATCGATGAACTACAGAATCTTAATGAAGGAATGGTCTTGACATCTAAAAGATTACGTATCTGCTTTTACGCCACGAGTCGTAGTCAGTGGTTTAACAAGGTTAAATGACGCCATTACACCAATATTGTTTTTCTCCCCCTCATTATGTTTTACTTTAAAAAGTAACAAAAACACACTATTTTTTTCCTCCGTAGTGCCCTCTAAACTCATGTCCAATGTATCTATACATAATTTACCCCTTCCGGTTCCACTGAAATTGTCTAAGCTCCCTTTGCACCCGAATGGGCGATTTGGTTTCGGGTAACCACAACATGCATCACGGTTTTTCTCTAATCGACGCCATTTATTTTAAAGTTAATTATTTATTTGCTTTTAAAATTATAGATTAGTTTTGCTATTTATACGACGACAGAAAAAGGAATAAGGTAGCGCAATGATAAAAATTTCATATTATTTTTAACGGTTATTTCGTGCTAAGGTTTTGCAATCAGGAAAAGATTCTGAGCTTACCCTCTACTTTACAGCTTAGCATTTTATACACGTCGCAATAATAATTGGAATATAATTGCATCTATATACAAAATGCATGTCAGATTTCTAAACATAAATGCACAGTAATTCAAAATTCCACGTAAAATTTATATATTAAATAAGGAGCACACAAACGTACCATATTCACGTAGGAGTTTCTGATTTTTTTTTAATGTTTTAAAACTGTTACTCAGTCTGGTGGAGTTTTTTTCACTTGATTTATTTATTATGTCTCATTATACGGTCAACAAGAAATGAACAATTTGAAACTTTTTGTATCCTTATTTTTCATACCACTATTCTATTTTAAATGGATCATTTAAATACTTTTAACTCGTGAGCGTTTCGTTTTCTTACCTCGAAATCCCAACTTACAAAAAATCGGTGCGCAGTATGAATTGGTTAGATTCGCAACACCAAGTGCATGAAACCTTTCGTGAAATGCAGGGGTAATGGCCGGTGGTTTTGGTAGAGGCTGGAGTTGATTCCTGATTCTGGTTAGATACACAGAAGTCAATCTAGAGGCCTGATTTTAGAAGAGGGGTGGATGAGCTCTCTATTTATTGGATTGGGGTAGAATGGATAGGCCAATAAAGATGCTTTATGAAAAACTTGGAATCTTAGGGCATAAGTAAGGTTCAATAGCAATATTTGAAGCAATTTTTAATATCAGAGAATGAGGGAGAGAAAATTCAATTCAAAGCGTTGAATTAGAAAAGTATTTCAGTTGGCCTTCTAGAGTTTGAATGATATATTTTAATATCTTTTATAGTATATTTTCTACTAGTTTAAATTTAATAAGCTTTCTTCAATTGAGGTGGTATTTATAGAGTAAGTAATGTCTTCATTTTCCATGTACCATCTTCCTTTCGCTATTTGTACAGGGATAATATTTTGGCACCTGTCAATGCAAAATTGGTTTTTGATGCATAGTGTCAAACAACTTTCAATTTCTTTTTTAAAATCATTTAACATTTTGACACCCCAAATTTAAAAGTGCAACTTCTGAAAAAACTGTTTTATTGAGAGTGGGAAATGTTAAGAATGAAAGCGAGGACAACAACAATTCCGAACTGGCGTGGATATGAGTTTCAGATTCTTATTGCAGTGACATTCCTTTTTTTTTTCTTTTCGTCCCCTTATTCCATTTTATACCCACAACTGTGATGATTATCGCTATTAAATATATTGCTATTGGGGAATGACAAGGAATGACTATCTCCTGGAAGATTAAAAGGAAGACGGATGTTACCTTTCAATGAAATGAAAGAGTGTAAAGCTTCAGTATCTTTGACGAAATCCCGCTGAGTACTTGCCCGGCTTTAATCTAAAGCAAGTAAACCTTAATCCATCACAAATTAATTGTAAGGAGGAAAGAATTTCTTATGAGTTACTGTTCTTACAGTCATGCCAGCCTTCTTACACATCCACGAAGACGAAATCACAAGAGCACAGCCTACCTCAATTCTTTATCTTATTTATTTATTTGCTTTTTGTTAGCAGATGTTCATCATTCCATAGGAAGTCTGGAAACAGATTGTCATACTTATTGCCACCTACATTTTAAGAAATGACCGTTCGTTCTATACGCTGGTTAAATGCAAGCTGAGTTGCTTATTTATATATTTCTTATATCAGTAGGATATAAGGTTTACGAGGAAACTTCAATTTTTGTTTTTAGACTTCATTTTGAGGAACACGTCCTTTATTGCCCCTGACAAATTTTAATGCCGGATAATTGGGAACAGGCTTCTAATATACCAAAGGCTATATTTTTTATGTATTTGGAATAATTTATTATTTAATAGAAGAAATATTAAATCTAGAAACGGTATTGCGTTCTGTTCCATCAGTAAAGCTCACTGTTTTATGTCAAATTAACAACTGATATTTTGAAACAATTTACCATTTGATCGACATACATATTACTTTTTACGTATGAAAATTCTTTGCTAATAATGATATGAAGCTTTTAGAGTTCAAGTATGGAAGAAAATAAGAAACTGATGACGAAAAAGAAGGAAACGTGATACAGATGGAGGAATTTTAAGATGAAGATTTTGGCTCTTTTCAATAAGAAACAGAGGCTGCGGAAATGGAGGAAGTATCAAAAAATCATCCATGGTTGATTTTTCAACAAATATGTTTGTTTTGATCAGTATCGTTGAAGGTGCCAGAATGACGGCACATTTTTCGTGCATCTGCTAGAATCAAGAAGTTGACAGTGGTGAATAAGATATGACAGGTCTGAGAGCCACCAATCTGAGTAAACCAAAATTAGTTTCGTTTGTGAAAACAGCCCAGATTGTATCTTTGAAGTAGTTTCTAAGAAATAATTACTTGGTTTTCAGGTAATCTAAACATCAAAGAAAAATTAGTAGAATAGTGAATAGAACGTTCGATTTCAAGCGAAAAGTCTACTTTCTACTACTTAATTGAATTATTTTTTCTATTAATTTTTATGTGTGATTTTTAAGTCTTTCCTATTTCCTTCTAGTGTGTAATAATAATCAGCTATTTCAGTTTCTATAAAGATTCATTTTCCATCTTTTCCGGACAAAATTTGAATTATAATGATTATAAATTACATCAAATTGAAGGTGGTAAATAGTTAAAATTCTTTATATGCTATATTCCATGAAAAAGAAGATATTTTTGCTCAAAGCATTCAAAAAACAGTATTTTGTGATAATTAGGAAAAGGCAGTTGAATGCATATTGAGGCAATGTACAGTAGTTTCAAATCATTTCAAATATGTTCCCTTCAAATTAATTCGTTACTGTGATCTGAAGCCGAAATACGTGTTCCCAATTACCCCGTAGTCTCTGAGGTAATTGGGAACACTTCAGGACAAAATAAGATCGCTCTTAAAAGTGAGGTTAATTAATTAATAAATTATTTTTGAAACTAAGTATTGTCTAATGAGCCCTGCAGAATATGTTTATGCACCTCACAAAAAATACAGGCCTCTTCTCCATCGCATACTATCCTTTTAAAGAGAAGAAAATGAGAGAATCTGCAAAATTCGTCCCCAATATCCCCACCTGACCCTATACGAAGAATTTTTCTTTATTCTGTTTAGTGAAATATCATTATAAATAGGATTGAGGCAATATTAAACCTCTTATATTTTTATTATTCATATTTTCATATTACAGATCAAGGTTGTGACATTGATTCCCCTACTAGACGGCGCTTCAGCCAAAAGATAGCACCAGGAAAATTCTTTAACAATTAAAGACCTCAATCTGAATATTAATAGGCTCATACGTCTGAAAATTTGAAAATCATGCATTTGGAACGTCGTTTAATTTTCTGAAAATTATCCAGCCTCAAACTTGCTTGGCCAACTGGTTTTTAAGACAACTCAAATACGGATGCGTTTGCCACGACAAATGATCACAGGTTGATTATTGGAACCCATTTCCCGACAGAGGCTAATCTTCGGTGTTGATGATGATGCGACTGTGCGACAGATGAGAATAGATTTTTTCCAAATTCTTCAGTAGTCGTTGCAAACAGGAAGGAACTCCCATGAACATAGTTGACAAATCTAACATAAATAACTGTTTTTATTAGTAAGCAAACATTTAAAATAATAATAAAAACACGTTTCTACTTTAGCATTTTAACTCTACACTGCGCAGTTTTTTACTTTTAAAATAATGTTCTCTATTTGATTTATAAATGAGTATATGGAGATCAGAAAATAGTTTAAAATATTTTATTTAAATTTTGAATATTTAAATAAATTTATTTAATCTAAAAATTATTATTATTTAATTAAAATCTCATTTTAAAAACTTGCCTTTTTAAAATCAAATAAGAAATAAGTTGATGATTTAAATAGTTAAATATTAAATTTCTTAACATTAATTGTAAATAGCAAAAAGGAAATGATGAAACTAACTGCCATTGCTTCTATAGAGTGTCACAGGGCTTCTTTAATTTTCTATCATCATGGCCACCTTACGGACAAAAAATATTTCAGCAATCTATTTTTTCAATAACATATTTTTTCCCAAAGAAATTTGCCTTTTAAAACAATGATTTCAAATAAAGGTTATCGAATAATAATAATCAATTCATGTGGCATTTCAGCCATTTAACAAGCGTAAACTCGCATGTCTGTGACATGTCATTTATTCGTTTGCAAAATACGTTATGAATTCCAATTTTAAATTTTCACGATTCTTATAACACTATTTAATGGGCATTACTGTAGCACCAATTGATGCCCATGAACAAAAATAATTTACTATCATTTTTTGATAATTTTTGAGTTTTGTCTGACAACATGTTTGCTTATTTATTTATTACTAGTACTTCAGTATTAGCTCTCTGAACGTTTTCAGAGTTGATTTTTTTTGGCGATTTCAGACTTTAGAAGCTTCTATATTTTGTTATGGGAATAGTATACTATTTAAGTTGTTTTATGTTCTTCTTAATGTACAGCACTTTCTTTTCTAAAAGCAAAAAAGTCAGTTTAACATGGGGGCTACGAAGTTCATTTGAAAAATATACATCTTTATTTGTACCATTTCACAAAGTTGTATCCATTAATTTGATACCAATGTCTAAAAGGTTGTATCCATTAATTTAATACCAATGTGTAAAAAGCTGTATCCATTAACTTGATCTGAGGCTCCATCAAAAGACACTACTACCGGGTCTCACCGTTGATCCTTGTGGTATAGTAGATTGAAGCCATGGGACTTGCCGATGACTCTCATGACATCGAACATTTTAAAAATAGCAGGGTTTTTTTTCTTTTCATAAGATCTAAGTGAAAAATCAGTTAATGTATGTTTAAAAATAAGCATTTTTATACATTACTTCATTCCAATTTACTAAAAAAATTTATCTTGTTTTAAATTGGCTTTATTTTATAAGAAGACATTTTTAATTTCTTAAAAATTCACATATTCAGACATAAAGTTGATTACAAGAAATAAATGTGTTCAAATACTATTATGACTTATTTGTTATTTTCTTACTTTTAGATAATTGATGCTTGCATTTAATTGATGAACTCTAGGGTAATGTTATTCGGTTGACTCATTAAGCGCTATATCAGAAAAACAACCTCAAGATGATTAAAATATTTTGAGACAAGTAAAATTTAAAAAAATTAAAACGATTTATATTTTAGCACTCATCAAAATATAATCCATACGCCTAAGATATCAAGCAAACACTCTATTCATTGACGTATCCTTTTTATTGTAAAAAAGATTTCATTGTTAGAGATTCATTTTATAAAGAATATTTATCTTGGCTATTCAGTTCGACGTAACTCGTAAGTTTAAAATTGTGAAAGCACGCACGTATTTGTTAAAAATGTATTGCATATCATTTCAGATTTTGATTTGACAGACAACATTTTGACTATGACACTTGAAAAAGAAATAAACACACTACAAAAGAAATTCAGCAATTTAAGATTTTGAATTATACCACAAAATTGTATTTGGAAAATGACTACGTGCAGTAGGTAATTTAACTTAATAACATTTTTAATGAATGAATGTGTGTGTGTGCTTGTATCACACCACAAATTTCCCTATTAAAACTTGCATACTTATTAAACTTATTTTAACGCACTTTGCTTCATAATTTCTATCCTCTTCCCTTTCAGGCAACTTTTCAAGTACTCTGCTTCTTCGAAGAGCAGAGTGCGGAATACAGTAGCAAAAGATTATATGCTGTACTAATACTTTAACCCATTAAATGCCAAAGATCTATTACAATAGTCGCCTGTTGTAGAGATCAAGGATATAACGATCAGTCAGTTGTACTGTACTGATCAAAATAGAGTGGAACGAAACACTCGTATCTGAAGTTCTTTTGACCGACTGGAAGTAATCGAATGAAAGAGATAATTCGTTATTTAGATGATATATTAGCATTAATAATAAGATTAATAACTTGATGATTTATTTGACTTCACTGTGTTTTAATTCTCAATCGATGATATTCGTATAATCTAAATCTGCGTGTTTTAATGAACGTAATGAAATAGTGCACCCCTTTATATCAGGAAATTTTATTTTTTTAAATGAAGTGGTATATCAACAATGCAAACCAGCTTTTACACGTACTAGAATAGAATTAATAGTTTTGTATTTTTTTATGTTGAAGTTTACAAATACAACACACTCAAAATCTATTTCCTTACTTCAGACGCGGAGCATAACTATCATAGATTATGAAATGCTTTTCGTATAAAATTACATTTTATCCGATCGTGACCGCATACGATACTGATTTATTGAGAGAGACATAAATAAATTTATCTTCTGCAAATTCGTCTGATGCATCGTCAAAATAATGTTGGATAGTTCATCTCTTTCTAATTTATAGATTAGTAATGTATTTTACAGCAAAGAAACCCCTAATTGTTTTAATTTTAACCGAAAGCACAGACAAACTTCGTATATTAGATTACATAATTTTTAAAATTTCTTAATATTTATAATTTTTAAATAAATTAAAAACGGTTTGAAGCTATTTGAATTTATCCTATAGATTCAAATTAAGTTTATTTTTATTCTCATGTCTTCAGTATTTGATTATTTGTAATCGTCTTATCAACTGTTAAAATTTCATGATATATATTTTTTAATTTCTGATTTATACTTATTGTAACTTGCAAGCGAATTTAGATGTTGAAATTCTTTAAAAAACACAGTTCAATGGGAAAAAACATTTACAGATTATCGTTCTCATAGTGTTGAACCTCGACAGAAATGAAAATGATCAAATAGTGATTTTTTAAAGACAAAATTCGTATCAACCAACCGACATTGATATAGAAAGTAATGTTATAAATATCCAATATGCACGAAAATACCAATTTAAGAAAAATGTTACTGTTTCAAAACATTTGATGCCCCTTTAAATCCATCATTTAACGGCAAAAATAGAAAATTTAATGTAATTTCGAAACTACTCGCACCAATATTCTGGAATTTTCCATGGGCTTTATAAAATAGCCTTCAAAATTGATTAAGGCTGAAATTTGTAACTGTTGCTCTAAAAAAGTTTTAAACATGAAATTTTATAAAATATTTTATGGGCTCCATAATTAAGTAATTTGAATAAAGATTTTAGACATATTTTACAATTGCCTTCTCTTTTTCGCAGTTTTCACTTATAAATTTTAGGCAAATATGAACAGGATTTAGTATTTTATTTTGATATGAAATTTCTACGGGAATTTCAGAAATACCCATTAATTAATTTTTTTCAGATTTTTTCAAAAAAGAAAAGAAAAAAGCAAACTACTCCTCTTCAAATCCTAACGATACTTTTATAAAAAATTCTACCCACTTTTTCAATAGACTGATGAACATCTACCAACAAAAATCAAGGTTGTTTGTTGTGTATATTGGTTATCAGGTTGTGATTTTATATATTTCGTGTTCGTGGATATATACAATTTGTAGAAAAAGTTAACAGTGAAAGTAAAAACCATTTAAATCAAGTTTTGATGTTATCGTTTTCTTGTCTTCATTCTCTTTATTAATATTTCTAATCTTCCTTGTTTCGATGAAATATAATAAACGTCAATACCTATTTAAACAGCTTCTAGTATATGTTAATGCGAATAAACGATTGATTTCACTTCAGATATATGCAGGGTCCCAAATGATCGTTTGCACTCTTTAAGGATAGGTCAGGCATAGAGAACAAACCATTTTTGCTATAGAATATAGGATCGCACGCGCAAAGGAGTCTCTTAGTTAGTGAATGATGTAAAAGAAAAGGAAGAACCAGATAAAAATCACGCAAACATAATAATTGTTTACAACAACACAATAACAAGGCTGTGTGAATAACAATGCTTCAATTCGTGCGCAAAATGACAGGTATCCTAATAGCAAATAGGACGCAGAGTCAACATCAAACATTAGGAGTACTTAAAAGTGTTCAAAGAATTCCTTGTCTGAAGCGACATATGTTTCGTATGTTGTTATTCATGCAACTGGGTTATTGTGCTATTGCAAATTTGTACTCCAATAAATTCGTGTTATACATTTTATTTGGAGTATCTTTTTGCTTTGATTGATTCTCCCACAAAAGAATTAGTGTCCAAATTTTAGTTTCCTAAACCATGTTCCTATGCAAAATTGATTTGTTTCTGAACGTTTAACCTTCCCTAAAAGTTTATAAATGCCCTTAGAGATACCCTGTACAATATCATTAAAATGTTATTAAAATGCTATTCATTTATTTTAGTTTAATTTACTGATAAAACTGATAAAAGACTTAGGTGTCCAACATTTCGTTTCCATGTTCTGTTGCAAAAATGACTAGTTTCTGTTTGCTTTATGTACCCTGAAATACCCTGTACAATTTGAGTAAAAATAATTAATTCATTTACTTATGATACCCGAAGCAAGGTAAGGCCACATATTATGTCATAAAAATCAATGTATGCCATAATTAATTGATTTCTTTTAAGGAATACGTCAAAATCTTTCACGATTTTTACTGTGTAAATAGAAAATTTAAATTTACTTTAATAACAAAAATACAAAACAACAAATAAATTATAAGATCTTTTATCACCATTAGAGTCAAATTCGGAGTGATTTAGTGTAATACACTTCTAAGTTAATATAAATTTGCAATTATGGTTAAATTTTTGTTTCTCTTAAAAAAAGTCGAAAGTTGCGTCAACGCTTCGCATTCAGTCTAAAGTGTTCCACGAGATATTTTAACAACATAAAATGTTCAGGAGTTATAAATGCATCAAATTTTAAATATCATTCTGTATCAGGAATGGCCAACCCAAATTCATAAATTAACTTATCATATATCTCTTACACACTTACCCAAGAATTTTAAGGACAATAAAGGGCCTATGAAACTGTTTTTATCCTCCACCGTTAGACATGGGAAAGCCTAGCAATTATAACCAAAAATCTATTGTTTCGTTTTGATTAAATACGTTTTTCGGTTATTATTTAACCCGTTAGTACCTATCTTTTTTCCCAAGAAATTCAATAAACGGTTTAAAAAACCGGCAAAATTAGCTTTGAAAAAGAGGCATATTAAAGAAATGAAGTCAATATTCAGCATGTTGTGATTTTTCACTAAAAGTCGGAATTAATTTCTTGCTTTTATATAAATCGGCAATATTGCGATTAGTAGCAAAGGCTCAGCATCGGTCTTACACACGGAATCATTTCAATTTCCTGGTAATAGTTGAAATTTAATACTTTTGCTTCATGAGCACAACAAGGCGGAATAACACCTACCACATGTTGGAGTGGTTTGTAATATTGTCAGCATGAATTACTCAAGTCTGAGCCTGTTCGAACATTAAAATTGCAACTGCCATTGCTCTAAATGAGAGAAAACTACTTTGATGCTCTTGAATGTTCATCTTCCGCTTGAGAAGTAGTACCAAATGTCATTCTAAATAAAGGCGAAAACAAAGTCCAATTAAAACACTTCATTGATGAACGTTGAAACGTAGATGGGGTGTCCTCAACGAAGCTACATTACGTTGAACCGTATAACCCAAACGCGTATTATTGATGTGTTTTTGTTTATCTGCTTCCAGAAATTGAAATCTGAAAGTAAGCTTAAATAAGTCAATTTTCGGAAATATTTCGTTTGTTTATATATGCAAGTCCTCCTTATTCTGGTGGTTGTAGATCAACGTTGTGCTCTAGCATGGTACCTATAGTCCTGCAGGCAGAAAGTTCCATCCTTCTTAGATACTTAAATGAAGTGGACTGGTCCATGGTGACATTGATGTCGAATTAATCGTTTTCGAGCTAACTGACTCTGTACAAATTTAGTTTATTCTCATCTAACGTGAGCTTGAAAAAACAGGAGGGCCTCAAGTATATAGTGCTCATGCGTTGAAGCCGTCATTGAGTCAGACGGTTTCGTTGGAAATCTGGAGGTACGTAATAACAGAATTGCATTGAGATCTTTATCAATGCAGTTTATGCATCCAAATGTTGGCACGCAACAATGCGATCTCGAATAGATCAGTGTGGAGCACCATCTATTAATTTGTTATGGTACTGCATATAATCAATTGAAATTTATTGAAATCTGCGCCTAAAATAGTTTCGATCCACTTTAGCAATCTACAAAAGAAATTGAAATCTGACGAGACCTAATCAGAGTTAAAATTTTGAAACCTGAAAAGGGTATTACTCCTATTTGTGCGATTTGAAGGAATTAAGATATTTTATGGTTGATGTCGCTGGAAATTATGGATGTCAAAGTACCTTGTCTCACAAGAAAGCTAAAACGTTTGTTTGCATCGGCATTACCACCAGGTAGTTACGGCAATCTTTTATTCTATCTGCAGAACCTGCTGTCGAATCTGATCAGGTCTGGTTGGAGTTTGCACGCTTTCCAGCTATGTGGTTTTTTAATTTATCAGATAACATTTATCACCAAATTAAAAATGATAGTAACAGTATTGTTAAAGCAGTTTGTGGGTATGTATAAACAGTCAAATAGCATGGTGATAATGAGAATGAAGTTTATGTTAGTAAAATATGCAGGAAAAACACGTAAAACAGAAGAAACACAGGTCTTGCACATAGATTACCAATGTAAATAGACAACGAATTCACAGGTAATACAGTTGATCACTCAACACAAAACAGATACATAAATAACTAGTAAAGATCAATAGTGTCAGTCTCACTCAGCTGAATTAGCCTACACAGGGATACAGAACCAAAGACGTTCTGCGCTTCAAAGAAGTCAACTGTGTAGATAAAAGACGTGTTTAGTCCAAATGCGGTCTTATATACTCTTCCCTGTTAGGCTGTGATTCCACATAGAATTTCTGAAAATCAGATCTCGGCCCCTAGAAATATTTAGAAAAGGGTTGTATTTTCGAGAATAATTATTTGTCGCCATATGTCGCGAATCGCTGTCGCCAAATGGTCGCCAAGTTTGTCGCCAAGGTCATAAAATAACAGACGCTGAGGTCGTTCCCACGCTTTCACCTTGTGTAAAACCTCTTCCCAACCATAAGACCTGTACTTGCTGGAAGGATCAGACTGTGAATACTGTCTTCAAAGACCACGTCCTGGCAGTCTCATTACACCGAACTGCATCAGTAGCCCGGTAGGGGTTACTGGGATTGATGTGAATTACTTTTGGCTGCATAGGTGACCCTGACCCTTAGATGACATCGTTCAGGCTTTGACGATAGTATAGTATATAGTAACTGAACGAAGCGTTATTTG
>BGPR01008066.1:0-15358 GCA_013235015.1 Araneus ventricosus | reverse complement strand
CTTCGTATAAATCTTGGAAAGTCGGTTATGGGAGTGAATCAATTAGAATTTCTAGGATACATGATTACTCCGGAAGGATCAGAACCCCTTCCTGAAAAAGTAAATGTCATCTTGAATTATAGATTACGAGATACAATTCACGAATTGCGTACTTTTCTTGGTCTAATTAATTTTTATAGGAGATATATCAAAGATGCTGCCAAAAATCAGGCGATACTCCATCATTATTTAAAAGGTACCAAGAAAAAAGATAAAAGCAAAATTTCGTGGACCACAGAAGCAAAAGAAAAATTTGAGCAATGTAAAAAAGATTTAGCAAATGCTACATTATTAAGTTTTCCTAATCCTGATTCACCATTAGCTCTCTTCACTGATGCTTCAGACTACGCAGTTGGATCCGTACTGCAACAGTTTGAAGAAGACTGTTGGAAATCTTTAGCCTTCTTTTCCAAAAAGTTAACTAATTCTCAGAAAGGATATAGTACTTACGACAGGGAACTGTTAGGAATATACCTTTCGATCAAACAATTCAAGCATATCTTAGAAGGAAGACAATTTACAATATACACTGATCACAAACCTTTGATGTTTGCTTTTCAGCAAAAGAATGAGAAAGCCTCACCCAGACAACTACGTCATTTGCAATATATATCAGAGTTTTCAACAGATATTCGTCACATTGGCGGAAAAGAAAATATCGTTGCAGATTCGTTATCCAGGATAGAATATATCTCTAAAATAGATTATGATAAAATTGCGGATGCACAAATCGATAATCAAGATCTTAACGAGCTACGCTCGAAACCATCTTTACATTTTAAGCAATATCCTTTGGACTCTGGTAAGCTACTTTGGTGTGATATTTCAACCACAAAAATTCGTCCATTTATACCTCAAGATTTTCGGATGCACATATTTCAAAAATTTCACAGCTTAGCTCACCCTGGTGTGAAATCTACAGTCAAACAAATAGCTTCTCGATTTATTTGGCTCAACATTCGAAAGGATATCACCCAATGGGCAAAATCTTATATCCATTGTCAAAAGAACAAAATTAATAGACATACTCGTGCTCAAATTGCCACTTACAAAGAAGTAGATGACAGATTCAGTGCCATCCATATTGACATCATAGGCCCGTTTCCTACTTCTGAAGGGAAAACGTACTGTCTTACCTGCATCGACCGATTCACATGCTGGATAGAAGTTATTCCTTTAGCAAATGTGACAGCAGAAACAGTAGCTCGAGAATTTTATGATCACTGGATTTCACGTTTTGGAATGCCGTACCGTGTAATCACTGATCAAGGTAGTCAGTTTAGATCTGAACTCTTTAAAAACATTGGTGTTATTTGTGGATTTAAAGTATGCACAACCACAGCATACCACCCACAATGTAATGGGAAAAATTGAAAGGATCCATCGGACCTTAAAGGATCAGAGCACACAATTCTATTAAATGGACTCAAACCTTATCAACAGTTTTGTTGGGACTAAGATCGGCTTTACGTGGTGATACAAATTACACCATTGCACAAATGGTTTATGGACAACCTATAAGGCTACCAGGAGAATTTTTTGAGAAACCAAAAAGTATCTTGGATACCGATACGTTTGCTAAAGAACTACAGAAACAAATGGAACTGTTAAAACCACTAGATACTCGCCGACATCCTTCTCAAAAGATTTTTGTTCATAAGGACTTGCATACTTGTACACATGTGTTCATTCGCATTGATAGAGTTAGGAAATCATTAGAACCTCCTTATGATGGACCTTTTCCAGTTGTGAAAACACATGACAAGTATTTTACTGTAACAATCAAAGGCAAGGTTATCACTATATCTATAGACAGATTAAAACCAGCATATTTGCTGTTAACTGAGGTAGACGTGCCTCATCACAAGAAATTAGATACTGCACCAACATTGCCCAACGAAAATCTGACTGCCCATCAAGAAACTGAAAAACAACAATCGGATTTGCTGGACAAAGATGTTCAGAAAACACTACACGCTCTGGTAGACGTGTACGATTCCCAGCGCGTTACAAAGATTAATTGCATATTATTCTCTCATTGTTATTTCATATTCATTTCATGTATTTTTTATATTTGTATATGTATATATTTTCTTTCCTTTCATATTTGTATACAATTGCATATAAATTGAAAATTTTGTTACTTTTGCAAATTGTAACTGTATCGTAACTATGTTGTTACTGGGGAAGGAGTGATGTAGCAGCTCTCTCTATGTATGATATTATCTTTGTTGTCGCGAAGTTTAGTTTCCAAAACTGGCAACAAAAAGAGTTGTTGTGATAGAAACGAGACGGATGAAAAAAGTTCGATGTTTGTGATTCTAAATGCCTTCTTTCTTTTGGATTTAAATATGCCTAAATCGTTCCTGAAATATAATTTATTTTATTAATTTATCCCATGTAATAACTGTGCATAAGCGCACTACAGATGTACCTCAATCCGGAGGATTGGCCTGTGACCGGTTCGACCTCAGTTTCAGGTTTCTGTCACGGCGACCGCTCTTCACCTACCTCGGTCCGCTTCAGCAAGCATATGGTAAATCGTTTGTGCGTATCACACTTATTGACCATCATTGAAAGTGCATTAAAAATATACAATCTTATACACAATACTGCCAAAGTTCTACCTCAAAATCTGTCAGCAGCCTTAAAGACAGGGAAGCACAAATATTACACAACCCTTTGCAATGCCATGATTCGCTCTCATGTCCTCTTTACATTTCTGAAAGTGTTTTATGTATAGATTACACAATAAATGTTACCCAATGGGTTCATTTTATTAACTTTCTCGTTAAAACTAAAAGTTTTTAAAAAAGAACTATCTTGACATAAGTTGTTTTTATTTTAAAAAACGAAAACAGATTATTTCAAAAAACAGTTATTAGGAGTGGTTATAACCGTCAGGTTAAACCGTAGGTGATATAAACCAGAATAACCGAAAACCGATTATTTTTGCAATAATCGCTGTCTTTAATTTTAACATCTTTTTCCTCAGTTGTCTCATATTTGAAAAGTATAATTTTCTTGGAATTTTATAGTTCTACCCATTACCAAATGGAGGCGCTAAAAACTCAAAATCAGAGAACAAAATTGAAACTTTCTATTTATACATCGTTCTTTCAAATGATGAAATCTTCAGCTCTTTTTTTCTTTACCAGCCCGGATGTAAAATTCCAAGCTTTAAATTAAAGAAACTTCAATCATTTGGGAGATGTGTTTTAAATTTAAAACAAATTTTATATAAAAATATTTTGTATTAAAATAGTGGTAATCTTTTATAAGCATTTCCATGCACATCGAAATATTTAGTTTTATTTTGGCCGTTTAATGTATAAAGTAGCTTTCGAAAGTAAAAGCCAGTGTGAATGATTCTAAGGTATGTCTTTTCAAGCAAGTCTTATCATGTTAATTCTTAAGAAAATTGTCAGTCTTTTAAATTATCCTGGTAAAGCCGTTAACTCTAAAAAATTTGCATTGCTTTTAATTGATGAATGAATATTCATGCAATGTGTGGATTGTAGTTTCGTTTATTAGAAGACAACATTTTTTAAACTGGCAGTTTAAAAAAAATTGTACTGATTTCATCAGAATTATCATATTAACATCGTATATGGAGAGTCAGAAAAGTAATTTCATTTTAATTGAATATTCTTATTATTATTTAAATCTTAATCTTAAATGTCTCGACGTTATTCAAAAACAAATGCATCAAACAAAAAGTTTAAATCTTCATTCAGGTCACTGCATTATTTCTTCGTAACAAATATCAAGGGTTAATAAATGTAAGGGCATTTAAATGTTCATTTGGAAACTATAGAACTTTTAACGCGATATAAACATAAGTAGGATATCTGCTTCTCCGTGACTTTTGTAGTAGTATTATATACAACATCGCTTAACAAGCAACGCCACCTATCTTAATTTTATGACATTTCAAAAAGGAAGAAAATACTGAATTTTCGCAAATTTCTGGTGTATTTTGAATCTGTTAGGTATATGCAGCCTTATATTCATAACAGATGTTGAAATAAATTCAGATATATATTCGTTATTGGTTGCGAAAAATTCAGTTATTTCTTCCTCTTTGAATTTTCAAAAAATAAAGATTAGTGGTGTCGATGTAAAGACAATATATAGTAGTATGCAAAAACATATAGTAAATTTTGAAACAATATAGTATACCTGGATATGGCTTTTTCAAAGCGTAGGCACTCTTGCACAAATTGTCGATCTCCCTGTGGATTTGGAGTGGCATGTATTGTTATTCGAGAACAAAGCTTCAACAAACTTCATTGTAAAATATTTGGTAAATGACAATTCAAAATTTTAAAAGTCTTTTGCATGGTTAAAAAGGGAATATTTACAAAAAATAACTCGAAAAACAGACTTCATAACGCAACTCATCTTTGCAAAGAACATCCATGTTTTGGATAAACAATATAAATGAAACCGAAATGAGAGAAATAGACGAATTTCGTGTAAGGCCTGTATTTCAACCTTTCAGAAATTTCTTTTGCACTTATGTTTCTTTCGGAGTTGAAAAGCCGTCACTGTTAAGTACTCTCTGCCCGTTGTGATCATGTTACGAAATTTCTAGAGAACAATTTGAGTTTATGTATCAAAATCTAGCTTCAAAAACTGTCGCAAACATAGATTTCATCAGTTACCTTTTGATTGAATATCCAGAACGCTGAATGATAATTTCAGGCAGAAGTGATATTTCAAAATTCATAATAATTTCATCATGATTCATATTATTCATAATCGAAAATATTTTTTATTATAGGTAATTAAGTTTCGTATAAATGATTACATTAGATAAAAACTTTTGTTTGTCTTAGTTTTTCTGTAATAATATCTCTCTTTATATAATTTAATAATGTATAAAAATCCCCGTAGAATATTTAATTTTTCCAATAATAATTTTTTATTAATATTATCAAAATATATTGTTTCATTAAACTTTCAAACATGAATTGTAAAAAAATAATTTATAATAATCTAACCGAAATAATCTATCGAAATGCAAAATTACAAGAGTTTTTAAGACAAAGCAGAATTATTCCAGAAGACGCAAAATTTTAAATGCAGCAAAGATTGCGAAACAAAACCATGTTAGGCATTTTATACCAAATCGTGTGATAATTATAAATTTTTTGGTTAAAATAGGCAATTAAGTTTTGTATAAATGATTTCATTAGATATAAGCTTGTACCTTTCTTAGTTTTACTGTAATAATATCCTTTTTCTTATATGTTTTAAAAATGTATAAAAATTCCCAGTAAAATATTTTAATTCTCCTATAATAATTTTCTTACTAATATCATCCAAATAAATGGTTTCATTAACTACCAACTGCAAATGTAAGAAAATGAATTATTTCAATCTTATCCAAATAATCTATCGAATTGCAAAATTTTTCAAGGGAAACTAGAATTATTCCAGAAGAGGGTATTGCAATTGTTGGTGCTTAGAGTCTCGCAACTTCCATGTTTTAATAATTGATCAGGATTAAATTATAACAATTTAAACTCTAATGTTTGGTGAAGGCTGTTAGTACTCTGACTTCAGTTTTCGACTTTTGTCGTGGAGACCTTCCTGCACTTGACCCAGCTC
The DNA here is from genome assembly GCA_013235015.1 of Araneus ventricosus. Taxonomy (NCBI): domain Eukaryota; kingdom Metazoa; phylum Arthropoda; class Arachnida; order Araneae; family Araneidae; genus Araneus; species Araneus ventricosus. The sequence continues at coordinate 9,703 of BGPR01008066.1, read as the reverse complement.
GTTTCGACAGGTAGTTGGTACCTTCTTTGCAAATTTCCCCTCATTCACCATCATCGAAAATAAATTAAAAAGTCTCCGACCTTATACACAGTGCTGCGAAAGTTATGTATCAAAAATCTTTTAACAGCCTTAAATACAGGGTGAACAAAAATGACACAGCACTTTTCTTTGCCATCCTTACCTCTCAGATCCACGATACATTACGGAAAGAGTTTTTATGAATTGATTAGACAATAAATGTCACCCAATGGGGTCAGATCCACGATATGCTCTCAGATCCACGATACATTACGGAAAGAGTTTTTATGAATTGATTAGACAATAAATGTCACCCAATGGGGTCCCCTCTCATTTTTAAAAAGAAATTAAGTCTCTTATCAAAACTTACTTCTTAAACTTACAAAATCCTTTTATTATGAGCGATAATAACCCTTGGGTATTCTGTATTCTACGGTGCCGACTTATTTCGTTCCTCTCAGGATCGCCAACTCTTTGCCGCCAAGAACGGAGATGAGAGACCATTTGTTTTGGATTAGATTAAAATTAATAACATTTGGATATTTAACATTTGGATTAGATTATAAGAAATTATTACATCTGATCCAAATAATCTATGGAAATACAAAATTACAACATTTTTCAAGGGAAAGTAGAATTATTCCAGAAGAGGGTATTGCCAGTTGTTGGTGCTCAGGTTTGATGATTTTTTAACGAGTGACATGCGCGCATGCACTTTAATTAATCTTTTCATCGTTGTTTTGCGCATCACGCTATATTGCGCCTCGATTTGATGTGACTGTTTTGATCCACTCTTCGTTTGGCGATTTCATACTTAAGAAGCTTCTATATTTGTTATGGAAATAGTATACTATTTAAGCTCCCCATCGGGAGGACACCGTGAGTTCGCGGAGGAGAGAATGCCGTATAAGTAAGCAGGCTCTCGTCAACCCGATGGCACAATAATGGTGGTGTGGATCTTTGGGCCCACTTCCGATGACGGGTCGTACTCCGTTAAAACAGTGGGTTGCTGCATTAGCCGATCGTAATGGGGGCTATTATGAAGGAACCGCAGTGCCCGACTATCTGTTGCGGCGGTTGGTATTTCAGTTATTTACCCGGATGTTTAGGCAGGGCGGGGTGATGTTCCTTTTGTCTATACTATTTAAAATGTTTTATGTTCTTCTTAATGTACAGCAGTACTTTCTTTTCTAAATGCAAAACAGATGCCGTATGTTTAACATGTGGGCTACGAAGTTCATTTGAAAAATATACATCTTTATTTGTACCATTTCACAAAGTCGTATCCATTAATTTGATACTAATGTCTAAAAGGTTGTATCCATTAATTTGATACCAATGCGTAAAAAGCTGTACCCATTAACTTGATCTGAGGCTCCATCAAAAGACACTACTACTTTTACTCACAGTCGATCCTTGTGGTATAGTAGATTCAAGACATGGGACTTGCCGATGAGTCTCGTGACAGCGAACATTTTAAAAATAGCAGGGTTTTTTCTATTCATAAGATCTAAGTAAAAAATCAGTTAAACTATGTTTAAAAGTAAGCATTATATCATACATTTCTTCATTACAATCTACTAAAAAAATTTATCTTGCTTCAAATAAGCTTTATTTTATACGAAGACATTTTTAATTTCTTAAAAATTTACATATTCAAACATAAAGTTGATTACAAGAAATAAAGGTGTTAAAAAAACTACTATGAATTATTTGTCATTTTCTTATTTTTAGATAATTGATGCTTGCATTTAATTGTGAATCCTAGGGTAATGTTATTCGGTTCACTCATTGAGCGCTACAGCAGAGAAACAACCTGAAGATGATTAAAATATTTTGAGGAAAGTAAAATTGAAAAAATTTAAAACGATTTAAATCTTCGCACTCATCAAAATATAATCCATACGCCTAAGATATCAAGTAAACGCTCTATTCATTGACGAAGTCAGTATCCTTTTTATTGTAAAAAAGATTTTATAGTTCCTATTCATTTTATAAAGAATATTTATCTTGACTATTCAGTTCGTCGTAACTCGTAAGTTTAAAATTGTGAATTCACGCACGTATTCGTTAAAAATGTATTGCATATCAATTCAGATTTTGATTTGATAGACAACATTTTGACTATGACACTTGAAAAAGAAATAAACACACTACAAAAGAATTCAGCAATTTAAGATTTTGAATTATATCACAAAATTGTCTTTGGAAAATGACTCAGTGCAGTGGGTAATTTAACTTAATAACATTTTAATGAATGAATGTGTGTTTGTATCACACCACAAATTTCCCTATTAAAACTTGCATACTTATTAAACTTATTTTAACACACTTTACTTCATCATTTCTTTCCTCTTCCATTTCAGGCAACTTTTCGATCGCTCTGCTTCTCCGAAGAGCAGGGTGCGGAAAACAGTAGTAAAAGATTATATTCTGGGTTTTCTTTCTCAGTCGATGATAGTCGTATGATCTAGATCTGCGTGTATTAATGAACGTAGTGAAATACTGCACCACTTTATATCATAAAATTTTATTTTTTTAAAAATGAGGTGGTATATCGTTGACATTCAACAATGTAAACCAGCTTTTACACGTACTAGAATAAAATTAATAGTTTTGTATTTTTTTAATGCTGAAGTTTACAAATATAATAAACTCAAAATCTATTTGCTTAATTCAGACGCGGAGTAAATACAAAATTACCTTTAATCCTATCGTGACCGCATACGATACCGAATCAGTTATTGAAAGAGACATAAATAAATTTATCTTCTGCTAATTTGTATGATGCATTGTCAAAATAATTTGTGATGGTTCATCGCTTTACAATTTAGAGATTAGTAAAGTTTTTTCAACAAAGAGACCCATAATTGTTTTAATTTTAACAGAAAACACAGACAAACTTCTTATATTAAATTACATAATATTAAAAATTTCTTATTATTTATTATTTTTAAATAAATTGAAAACGGTTTGAGGCTATTTGAATTTATTCTATAGATTCAAATTAACTTTATTTTTATTCTCATGTTATTCTTCAATATTTGATTATTTGTAATCGTCTTATCAACTGTTAAAATTTCATGATATATTTTTTTAAAATTTCTGATTTTATTTATTGTAACTTGCAAGCGGATTTAGATGTTGAATTTCTTTACAAAACACAGTTCAATGGGAAAAAATATTTACAGATTATCGTTTTCATATTGTTGCACCTCGACAGAAATGAAAATGATCAAAATGTGATTTTTAAAGACAAAGTTCGTATCAACCATCAGTGACATAGAAAATAATGTTATAAATATCCAATATGCACGGAAATACCAATTTAAGAAAAATGTTACTGTTTCAAAACATTTGATGCCCCTTTAAATCCATCATTTAACGGCAAAAATAGAAAATTTAATGTAATTCCAAAACTATTCGCACCAATATTCTGGAATTTTGCATGAGTTTATAAAATAGTCTTCTATGTCGATTAAGGCTAAAATTTATAATTATTACTCTTTAAAAAAATTTTAAACATGAAATTTTATAAAATATTTTATGGCTCCAAAATTAAGTAATTTGAATAAAGATTTTATACATATTTTGAATTGCCTTCTCTTTTTCGCACTTTTCACTTATAAATTTTTAGCAAATATGAAAATGGTTCAGTATTTTATTCTCATATTAAATTTCTACGGGAATTTCAAAAATACCCATTAACTAAATATTTTCATATTTTATCAAAAAAGAGGAGAAAAAAGCAAACCACACCTCTTCAAATCCTAACGATACTTATACAAAAAATGCTACCCACTTTTTCAATAGACTAATGAACATCTACCAACAAAAAACAAAGGTTGTTTGTTGTGTATATTGGTTATCAGGTTGTGATTTTATATATTTCGTATTCGTGGATATATATGATCTTTAGAAAAAGTTAACCGTGAAAGTAAAAACCATTTAAATCAATTTTTGATGGTATCTTTTTCCTATCTTCAAGCTCTTTATTAATATTTCTAATCTTCCTTGTTTCGACGAAATATCATAAACGTCAATACATATTTATGCAGCCTCTAGTATATGTTAATGAGAATAAACGATTGATTTCACTTCAGATATATGCAGGGTGCAAAATGGTTGTTTATACTCTTTAATGATAGGTCAGGCATAGAGAAACAAACCATTTTTCCTCTAGAATATAGGATCACACGCACAAAGGAGTCTCTTCGTTAGTGAATGATGTAAAAAAAAAAGGGAGTACCAGATAAAAATCACGCAGTCATAATAATTATTAAAACAGAACAATAACAAGATTGTGTGAATAACAATACTTCAAGTAGTGCGAAAAATGACAGATATAATAATAACAAGTAGGACGCAAAGTCAACATCAAACATTAGGAGTACTTAAATGTGTTCAAATAATTCGTTGTCTGAAGCCACATAGGTTTCGTATGCTGTTATTCATGCAACTGGGTTGTTATGCTATTGCAATTTTGCATTCCATTAAATTCGTGTTATACATTTTATTTGGAGTATCTTTTGGTTTTTATTAATTCTCCTACAAACGAATTAGTGTCCAAATTTAAGTTTCCTAAACCTTGATCCTTTACAAAAACGACTCGTTTCTGAACGCTTCACCTACCATGAAAGTTTATACACGCCCTTAGACATACCCTGTACAATATCAGTAAAACTTTATTAAAATGCTATTCATTGATTTTAGCTTAATTTACTGATAAAAGACTTAGCGGTCCAACTTCGCGTTCCCATGTTCTGTTGCAATAATGACTAGTTTCTGTTTGCTTTATGTACCCTGAAATACCCTGTACAGTTTGAGTTAACGTTTTTAATTCATTTACTTATGATACCCGAGGAAAGGATGATTTTTCCAAGGAAAGACCACATATTATGTCATAAAAATCAATGTATGTCATAATAAATTGATTTGTTTTAAGGGATACATCAAAATCTTTCACGATTTTTACTGTGTAAATAGAAAATTAGTATTGACTTTAATATCGTCGTAAAGAAAGATGATAATAACAAAAATACAAAAACATGAATGAAAGTTGCCAATCTTAATGCATATTATAAGAGCTTTTATCACCATTAGAGTCAAATTCGGAGGGCTTTACTGTAATACATTTCTAAGTTAATAAAAATTTGAAATTATGGTTAAATTTTTGTTTCTCTTTAAAAATAGTCGAAAGTTGCGTCAACGCTTCGTATTCAGTCTAAAGAGTTTCACGAGATATTTTAACAACATAATATTTTCAGGAGTTATAAATGCATCAAATTTTAAATATCAATCTGTATCAGGAATGGCCATGCACAAATTTATAAATTAACTTTTCTTTTGTCATACATCTCTTACACACTCACCCAACCTTTTTAAGGTCAATAAAGGGCCGATTAAACTGCTTTCTTTTCCCCGCCATTAGACATGGGAAATCCTAGCAATTGCAACCAAAACTCTATTGTTTTGTTTTCATTAAATGCGTTTTTCGGTTATTATTTAACCCGTTAGAACCTATCTTTTTTTCCAAAAAATATCAATGAACGGTTTATAAAACCGGCAAAATTAGCTTTGAAAAAGAGGCATATTAAAGAAATCAAGTCACTATTCAGCAAGTGGTGATTTTTTACTAAACTTCTGAATTAATATCTTGGTTAAAAATAAATTGGCAACATTGCTTTAAGTAGCAAAGGCCCAGCATCGGTCTTACGCAAGGTTTCGTTTCATTTTCTTAGTGATAGTTGAAATGTAATACTTTTGCTTCATGAGTACCAACAAAGCGAAATAACACTTAACACATGTTGGAGTGATTCGTTGAAGTGTCAGCATGAATTAATTAAGTTTGAGCTTATTCCACCATTAAAAATGAAACAAGGATGATTTCTTGTGCAGACATTGAATTTGTGTCAGAAATATTGCATATTTTTAGGTCTTTTTTATGAGGGACATGGTAGAATTAGCGCAGCCAGTATATTATCTCCACTCCAATATCCTCTGTCGGGACTGTTGGGCTGTGACCGATGATGGCCGTTAGGACTTCGAGGTGTAGCCATTATATTACGGGAACTCTCGAAATCTCAATATTTAACCCCCGAGGACACAACGAGCATGTGGGTGAGAAGCTCACAGAAGAGGTGCTAGCTTCTCCTGGAGATGTAGTAAGAGTGCGGGTTGAGTTACCTCCACTCCAATGTCGGGACGTACCTCTTTCGGCAGGGTTGGGATGTTACCGGTTCGACCTCAGTTCCAGGTTCCTGTCAAGGCGACCGCTCTTCACTTGCCCTTGTGCGCTTCGGCAAGCATATGGTACCTCCTTTTTGCGTATCACACTTATTGACCATCATTGAAAGTGTATTAAAAATATCCAATCTTATACACAATGCTGCCAAAGTTCCACCTCAAAAGTCTTTCAGCAGCCTTAAAGACAAGTATATGCAAATATTACAAACCCTTTGCTATGCCATGATTCGCTCTCATATCCTCTATACTTTTCTGAAAGTGTTTTTTGAATAGATTACACAATAAATGTTACCTAATGGGTTCATTTTATTAACTTTCTCGTTAAAACTAAGTTTTTATTTTTTAAAAATAACTATCCTGAAATCCGTTGTTTTTTCTTTTATAAAAAAAACATTATTTGAAAAAACAGTTATTATGAGCGGTTATAACCTCCAGGTTAAACCGTAGGTGATATAAACTGGAATAACCGAAAACCGATTATTTTTGCAATAATCGCTATCTCTAATTTCAGCATCTTTTTTCCTCAGTTGTCTCATATTTGAAAAGTATAATTATCTTGGAATTTTAAAGTCCTACCCGTTTCCAAATGGAGCCGCTAAATCTTCACAATCAGAGAACAAAATTGAAACTTATCTATTTTTCCGTCGTCCTTTCAAATAATGAATTCTTCATTTCTATTTTTTTGTTTACCAGCTCGGATATGAAAGTCCAAACTATAAATAAAGGAAATTATGTGATCATCAAGCAGGAGTTGTGTTGTTAAATTTAAAAGAAATTTTATAAAAAATGTTTTATACTAAAATAGTGGTAATCTTTTATAAGCATTTCTGTGCATATTTACATGTTTAATTTTATTTTGGCCGTTTAATGTATAAACTAGCTTCCGAAAATGAAAGTAGATGTGAAGGATTCTAAGGTATATCTTTTCAAACTTGTCTTACGATGTTAATTCATAAGAAAATTGTCAGTCTTTTAAATCATCGTGCTTACCGGCGTTAACTCTAAAATCTTTTCAATTGACGAATATTCGTGCAATTTGTGAATAATAGTTTCCTTTATGAAAACACATTATTTTTTTTAAATGGCAGTTTAAGAAAAGAAATTGTACGAATTTCATCACAATTATCATATTAACATCCTGTATGGATAGTCAGAGAAGCAATTTCGTTTTAATTGAATTTGCTTATTATTATTTAAATCTTAATCTTAAATGTCTCGACGTTGTTCGAAATCATATACACCAAATAAAAAGTATAAATCTGCATTCAGGCCAATGCATTAATTCTTCGTAACAAATATAAATGTTCTATAAGGCATTTAAATGTCCATTTGGAAACAATACAACCCTTTAATTTCTTTTAACGCGTTATAAACATAACTAGGATATCTGCTTCTCCGTGAGTTTTGTAGTAATATTATATACATCATCGCTTAACAAGCAACACCACCTATCTTAATTTTTCGAAATTTCAAATAGGAAGAAAATACTGAATTTTCGCAACCAATAACAAATATTTCTGGGGTGGTTTTGCATCTGTTAGTTATATGCGGCCTTATATTCAAAACAGATGTTGAAAAAAATTCAGATATATATTCATTATTGGTTGCGAAAAAATCAGTTTTTTCATCCTCTTTGAATTTTCCAAAAATTGAGATTGGTGGTGTTGATGCTGTAAAGACAATATGTAATAGTATGCAACAACATATAGCACATTTTGAAACAATATAGTATACCTGGATATGGCTTTTTCAAAGCATAGGCACTCTTGCACAAATTGTCGATCTCCCTGTGGATTTGGAGTGGCATGTATTGTTATTCGAGAACAAAGCTTCAACAAACTTCATTGTAAAATATTTGGTAAATGACAATTCAAAATTTTAAAAGTCTTTTGCATGGTTAAAAAGGGAATATTTACAAAAAAATAACTCGAAAAACAGACTTCAGAACACAACTCATCTTTACAAAGAACATCCGTGTTTTGGATAAACAAAACAAATGAAACCTAAATGAGAGACATAGACGATTTTTGCGTAAGGCCTGTATTTCAACCTTTCAGAAACTTCTTTCGCACTTATGTTTCTTTCGGATTTGAAGAGCCGTCACTGTTAAGTCCTCTCTGTCCGTTGTGATCCTGTTACGAAATTTATAAAGAACAATCTGTGTTTATGTATCAAAATCTTGCTACAAAAACTGTCGCAAACATAGATTTTATCAGTTACCTTTTGATTGAATATCCAGAACGTTGAATAATTCAGGAAGAAATTGAAAATTCATAATCGGTAAATCAAAATAGGAAATAATTTTTTATTATAGGTAATTAAGTTCCTTAGAAATGATTACATTAGATAAAAGCTTTTGTTTGTCTTAGTTTTTCTGTAATAATTTTCTTTTTATAATTAATTAAAAAGAAAATTAATTAAATTAAATAATTTCTCTCTTTATATAATTTAATAATGTATAAAAATCCCTATAGAATATTTAATTTTTCCAATAATAATTTTTTATTAATATCATCAAAATATATTGTTTCATTAAACTTTCAAATATGAATTGTAAAAAAATAATTTTTAATAATCTAACAGAAATAATCTATCGAAATGCAAAATAACAAAAGTTTTTAAGACAAAGCAAAATTATTCCAGAAGACGAAAAATTTTAAATGTAACAAAGATTGCGAAACAAAACAATGTTAGGCATTTTATACGAAATCGTGTGTTAATTATAATTTTTTTTGGTTAAAATAGGCAATTAAGTTTTTTATATAAATGATTTAATTAGATATAAGTTTGTACCTTTCTTAGTTTTGCTGTAGTAATATCCCTTTCTTATATCTTTTAAAAATGTATAAAAATTCCCAGTAAAATATTTTATTTCTCCTATAATAATGTTTTATTAATATCATCCGAATAAATGGTTTCATAAACTACCAAACTGCAAATGTAAGAAAATGAATTATTATAATCTAGCCCAAATTATCCATCGAAATGCTAAATTACAAACTTTTTCAAGGCAAAGCAGAATTATTCCAGAAGAGGATATTGCCAATTGTTGGTGCTTAGAGTATCGCAACTTTCGTGTTTTGATAATTCATCAGGATTAAATTATAGCAATTTAAACTCTAATGTTTCGTGAAGGCTGTTAGTACTCTGACCTGAGTTTTCAACTGCTGTCGTGGAGATCGTTTTGCACTTGACACAGCTCCCTTCGACAGGCCGTTGGTACCTCCTTTTATTGCGTATCCCATCATTGATCCAGCGTAATTACACCATCCCCATTGATCAGCATCAATTACATATCCCCATTGATAAGCATCAAAGTACATATCCCCTATTGATCAGCATCGAGGCCATATCCCACCCCCCCCCATTGATTAGCATCAATCACATTAAAATCTAGATCTTCTACACAGTGCCGCGAAAATTTTTTATCAAAATCTTT
>BGPR01008065.1:52539-65548 GCA_013235015.1 Araneus ventricosus | reverse complement strand
AATGCATATATATAGTGTATTAGTTCTAATTATTTCCGTTGGTAAAATCATTTTTTAACTTTCCAAAAAATTGTGTAACAATGTCACCGTGTTCCCCCTATTGCATATAAGATTTATATATATTTTTACATTTTTAGTTACAAATAAATTGCTGTATTTCTTATAGAGGCTTAAGGTTATTCATCAGATATGCGAGTGACATTGAATGAATTTTGGTTATATTTGGAACAATGCATAAATAAAGTGTGACGTGATATTCTCACAATACACATTTGTAATATTACGCACGCTTCTAACCGAAATCCTAAAAGGATATGAAGTAGCCTGGTACAAAAGGGGAAAAATGTCTGGTAATCAAACATTGCGTCAAAAGTTCACCTGTCCTTTGTTAAAGATTAAAGTCTGAACAGGAACCAACTCATACAAACATGAAGATCGATTGTTCCTCCTGGTGAAATAAAAAAAAACCACCTTTTAGATACCAATGTACCAACTCGTAAATTAAAACCTTTGAGAGGCTTTAGAATTTTTCCCAGAAAAATGCATCATTCGTCCCGATATCTGAACGAGAGTTCCTTTCGGGAAGTACTAAAAATAAGAATAAAGGCCTTACTCTAATACCATAGATTTTCTAAGACACGGGGCCATCAGCTTCTTAGGAAATTGAAAAAAAAGAAAACTAATTATTTAAGACCTAAATTTAACTTGGATACTTTTCCTTCTACCCTCTGACTGCCAAAACGGCCAATACGGCTCGTCATGCAAACTGCCAGACGAACGGCCTAGCGGCCGAAATGTCGTATGCTTATTTTCTCCCCCTTTTTGAAGTGGGTTGGGAAACGGTAGGGAGCAGTCTTATCTTATCAGTCTTAACAATGGTTATTTCCCCTCCCACTTTCACTCTTGATTGATGTCTCCAGTAAGTGTTCGATGGGAAAATGCTGAATTTACTTTAAGCTCTCTGCTTAAGACTCTGACTCATAATCCGCCCGTAACCGGTTATGCAACTTCTATACTAGTGGGGCGGATTTCGGCCGGTTGCTGTTCCGAAAGGGGGAAGAAGGCAGTTGGGCGAGTGGTCATCAAAGGGACCCTTAAGGGAGAGATGAGAGATGAAAGGCCTGCCATTCGTATCTCCCACCACCCGTAGTGAGGAGAAAACGGGGAACGGAGCGGACGAATCCATTCCACAGATCAATTAATAAGCAAACCTCCGTCTAAAACTGTATTCAGATTTTGAGAACTCTTAGTGGTCAGGGGGTTAATTACTGTTAAAAATTCTTGCTAAAATGCCTGGATATCGGAAAGTTTTAACCCACGAAGAAATTAATAAGGTATTATTTGATGATACTTATGAATACAATTTAGATCGTCGAATAATAGTTTTTGCGAATTCAGTGTATTTTTCGCCCTCAATTTTAAAATAAATAAATTTTATGTAAAATTTTACTTGCATATTTGAAATTAAAATAATTTTTTCATATAAATACGGATATCTTTCTCGCGTTTTCTAAAAATGTTGAACTTCCTAGGGGATGGGATTTTTTCAGTTCTGATGGTCTCTAAATCTGATATAAAAATACAGATTTTATTTTAAAAGCGAATAGAAAAAGAACATGTATGTGAAATTAAATCGTCTTCCATTGTGGTGAAGATCATATATTTAATGAAATTCAGAGTGGAAATTTTATTTTTAAATGTATATTAATATAAAAAATATAGGAAAGAATAAAAAAATGAAATGTGCTGATTTTTTTGAAAAACTGTGTTTTGTAACAATCATAAAGTATTTTTCAAAGCTCAATCTTTCTCCTACCAAAACTTGAAACAGTCTTAATTATAAATGAAATGGACTAAATATTTGTACTTAATCTAAAAATTTGTACTAATTAAAAATCTTACAGATCATTTGAAGATTGGCAGATATTATATCTTCAGTGTACTCATTGCCTAAGTCAGAAAGCGTAATTTTTAAAAAATGCAATCCAAATTTCCTATGGATTAGAAAACCTGGTGTTTGATGTTACATCCACTAAAATTCGACATTTTTCTTTTCTTCGTAGCATTTATGTTTTGTGTTTAACAAAAGTTGTCAGTTTGGAAAAGGCATTTGGAAGGGAAAGAAAAGGTTCTGACTTGATTACTTTTAGCAGTATACCTTCAATATTTACAACCAGTAAATGTTACCTAGTAAGAGAATATCATGTCCATGTAAATATTTTTGTCCTGTGTCGCCTCTTTTTCTGTTTTGTCATTTTAAATTCTAAAAATGTTAGCAAATTTTGGTTTATTTAAGTCTGAAAACTATTTTACTTCTCATGCAATTACATTTATTTTAATAAGTTTTCAACTTCGGACCTTCTTTCTCTTTTAGAGAATAAAAAATTAATCTGAGCAATTGATGCAGAAATAAATTTCTTTATAATTAAATAAATTAAAAATTTTCTAAACTTTTAATAAACATAATATATCACACGATTACAATGAGTTTTCCAAATGAGTAAACTCTTGAAATAAAAAAAAATGAGAACTCTTAAATGATCAAATTTTTCTTAAGCAGAAATCCTTTTAAAATGGTACCTACTGCTCATTAAAATTTAAAATTATGTTTTCGCAACAAATTTGTCTTTTAGTCTAATAATCATATACAAAGGTTAAAAAGGAAATTTCTAGAAAATCTTTTACTAAAAATATGGGGTGTTATCACAATTTGTAAACGACCCCTACATAGTCAACAAAGGTTTGGATGTTAGAAACATGGCGGTAGAAGACACCCCACAACGCAAATGACCACTTGCTTATAAGATTGGGGAAGGAAATGCTTACCTTCTTTCATGTTTTGACTTCGGCCGGTCTAGGTTTTAAAGGAACTAGATTTCAAAGCAATGTGGGTTTCAGAGTGTTAAGAGACGGTCTAGGTTTTAAAGGAACTAGATTTCAAAGCACTGTGGGTTTCAGAGTGTTAAGGGACGGTCTAGGTTTTAAAGGAACTAGATTTCAAAGCACTGTGGGTTTCAGAGTGTTAAGGGACAAGCATCACACTACATATTTTGTTTGTGTTTATTAACGAGATGTTGAAGCATGTCGAAGAGGCAAGAGAATAATTTTTGTTAAGTCCTCCTATTATTAATGGTAACACGACGCAGAATTGATGGCATTATAGTCCATTATACAAAGTAGAATATATTTTGCATTTTTTGAACTGTTATCGTGATCAATCAAGCTTACGTCACGATCTTCTAGAAACATTTTTGAAACGAAGTCGTGTCTCATGATTTATTAATGTGAGAAAGATACTTGATAAACTAAATAAATATTTCGACCATCTTTTTTTATGTTTTTGCACTGATTAGTAATATCGTCACGCCAGCGTAAAATATGCACAAGAAAAAAATGTGACAACTTCTATGCTGTCAGAATATCTTTGAAAATCAATCTTGCCGACACATATCGAATTTTTCCACTCAGTTCTTATTTATTTTTTGTACGTTCATTAAATGTCAATGACATAGTGCTTTTTTCATTACATCGTTTAATTTCCAAAATTAATTTTTTTTTCGCTATTTCATCCTTCATTAATCCAGAATCATTTCCGCTTGTTAATATGAACTTCTTTCCTTCTCTGCATTTTATATACTTTAAGTTAAGTGAAATACATACGGCAATGGTTCTGAAAGTATTCGATTCCCAGTACCTTGCTAAATCCAGACTTTTCCTAGATGCTCTGTGTAAAACTCCATCAAGTACTTTTTGCAAAATAATAAATAATTTTTGCATAGATTAGATAGAAATAAAACATATATAGATCGTATTAGTTTAATTAAACTAGACGCATATTACCTCATTTAATTTATACTGTTAATAACATGGAAAGTCGCTTCCCAACAATGTGAGTCTTAAGGTTGGGAAGAGAGTTTTACAGGACTAAGTATGGGATGACGGCAGCAGCCACGTCTGGACCCCTGATCTTTGCGACAAATTTGGCGACGAAATATGGGATCTCAAAGGTGCTGGAATCTTCTCGATATCTCTATTAGGAGAGCAGATACGCTTGAATATACTAGATGATTCCATGTGACGTCAAGGCGTGCCGGGGAGACTATATAAGGAGAGCGCTTGGATGACGGAGGAGTGTTGATCGACTGGGATCGCCTTGGAGCGCGAACGTCTTTGGAGTTCTATCCGCTATGCGAACTAGTAAGCTGTTAAACGCCGAGCTGTAGTAGTGTTGATCCATTGGGAACGACTTTAGAGCTTCGTCTGCAGTGCCAGCTAGGAGGCTGGTGAGCTGAGCGCTATTGAAAGTGCTGTTATTGTCGTTATTAGTGATTTGCTGACTGTTTGCGTTGCTAAATATCAAAGTGCTGAGCTGTTATTACCTGTGAATTGTTGACTGTTTACATTGGTAATCTGTGCAAGATCTATTGTTTCCTGTTACCTGTGCTACGTGTTTTCCTGCATAGTTGTGAATAAACCTTCATTCTCCATTATCCTGCGTGTTGGACTGTTTACACCATACACCCACAGAAAGAGTTTTGCAACAATACATTGATTTTATCACGCAATTGCCGAAAACCAGTTTGGACTAAATAAGAAGTAGCAAATCGAATTAAAATGCTCTAAGCTATAATTTCGTATTTAATATATCGCGGAGTTTCTGTGAAGAAGTTAAGATTCCCTACGACACACTTTTCAAACCACCAGCATAAGGCCATCTCTAAGATAAAATTTTGTTCCAAAAAGCCAAAACAAAAATAGTTACTTTTATCTTTAAATTCTTGGTATTCTGGGAGAATTTTGTTGCTAAAATTTTGGTGGAAAAGTAAGCAATTTCTTAGAACTTGTTTTCATCATTAGTAATAGTTATGCGTTTGGAGCAGTAGAACTGTAGCTAAACAATGTGCAAATTGCTAGGCATCTACTCTTTTCAGTAGCTAAATTTTTGTCATAAGTAAATAAGTAGATGTCTTTAGCACAAATAGATATAATACACATTTTATATTCATTTTTAAGCGTTATATGACATATCCGTTAATTTAATCTGTTTAAAAGTATTTCCGTAACGATTTTAATGAAAAGAATTTTAACTCTATTTTGCAATTTTAGCATTTTTTTTTTGACTAAAAAGAAAACGACCACTGCCTTCTCCAAGATGGAATACCACAATAGCAGTCATTTTCATGAATGCTTAAAATAATTGTAACTTCTGTTATGAAATTCCAATTATCATGTAATTTTATGAAATAAATTACGTAACAATGAATTATTACTTAAGGATTGCCCAGTTTTTAACCTTACAGTACTCATTTATTGTATTTTTTCCACAAATATTTAAATAGATATCAATAAATGTAAGGAACAATGAAAATATTTACGAAGAAGTTTTTCATCTTAAATTTTTAATTAAAATTCATTAGTTAACCCTTTATTTACCAAATTAACTTACCAGCAACTTTTCAATTTTATTTTCACATCATTAAATAAGTTTTGTTGCAGAATATCCCCAGGAAAGTGGTTAAAACTTTTTTAATTACTTAAAATAGCTTAATTAATTTAATTGATAATTAAAAAAAATTAATTCCTGCCTTCAGCTGCCATCTACTGCTTGCTGTCAAAACTATATTTTTCGTGTTCTTGTGAATACTGTCAGGAAAAACGGTCAGATTACGAAGATATAAGCCTGATTGAAGTAGCACTTTTAAGCACCGCCAAGGGTTAAAACATTAATTTCTCATTTTAAACTCCCAATTATCATGTAATTTTATAAAATAAGTTATGTAAAAATGAATTATTACCTAAGGATTGCCCAGTTTTTAACCTTACAGTACTCATTTATTGTAATTTTTTCATAAATGTTTAAATAGATATATGTAAAGAATAATGAAAATATCTACGAAGAAGCTTTCATCTTAAATTTTTAGTTAAAATTCATTAGTTAAAAGCTTCGAATGTTTATTAAAAAGTTTTCATTAAAACATCACTTTATTTCAAGAACAAATTACAATTGCCAATTTTTTTTATCAATTGATTAAATATCTCAAAATAAATTTTAATAAGGAAAATTTGTAAGTCATAAAAATATGAGTCAGGAGTGAATGTGGGGTTAATAAATCGTATTAAGAGATAGATAAGTGTTTAACTAATTGTTGAAACCTGTATTTCATCTTAGATAGTTTCATTTTAGAACCCTGCACGAAATACCGCATTAAAATATTATCTTTTCTTGGACGTTTCTGCAATGATGGAAAAATTAAATAGAGGAAAATGAACACTACTTATTTATTCTTGTAGCATGTGGCTTTCTTATTGTTTTTAGAAACATACAAAGCTATTAAAACATCGTAATTGTCTAGCAATGCCTAGAATTTTAATCGTATGTCTTATTAACTTGTTCAGAAGCATACTTGAAAATTTCTATAGTTCAGATACATGTTTGATTTACGCATTCAGTAGTAGAAGTGAAGCTTTCTCAAATGTTACTTGTGATTTACTATAAATTATTGATCATTTATAGCAAGTATAAAAATATCTATAGTTAAGTAGTAAGAAATAATTAGATATATTTTAGCTCGCAGAAAAATAATTAGTTTCGATAGGAAACATTTGGATAGACTAAATTAGTTCTTTTAAACATTACATGATATTTATGCAAAAGTTCCTATGTCCTATGATACAAAACTTTTAAAATCTATGCAATGATTTTTTTTCTGCTAAGAAATCTAAAATATAAAACAGGCCTGTAAAAAAGTACTTTTTGAAAATTGTTTTAGTTTTGATAACAGGTTTTTATATTTTTTTTCAATGTTGATTTCAAAAATGAAATCCATTTTTTCTATCACGTAAAGTTCTTTGACAGAACGATTTCATATTTTGGGAGAAAGAGCCAAAATAAAAATAGTGTAAGATTTTTATTTTTATTTTATCACCCCATAAATGCATATTTTGCATTTATATCCTAGCTCTGTGAGTAAATGAGTTTATAAAAAAGTTACAAATCTTTGTAGTAGAGTTTTTTTTTCTTTCGCTCAAAATTTCCGCTTTTGTTCTGGTGAATTTGCTGGGGATTTTCCCTTTTCAACATCCAGCTATAGGTCAAGTATCACCCATTATGATGATATTTGACCTTTCTTTTGCTATCGTCTTTCCATTTCCTTTATGTCTTGGTGAAATGTTTCTTGACTGCATCTAAACTTCCAGGGAAGTAGTCCAAGTGCGAATGGAGAAAATGAACTCTTGAGCTCATATTACATCCTAATTTCTTGACACTAGATTTCTAGTTTGGGTCTCTTTGGTTTCCAAGAGGTTAGTTACTACTAGTTTCAAATACTTCCAGGCTTTTCTCTTGTTTCTTTTCAAATTTTGAACTCAAAATTGCCATTCTTCATTAGTTTTCGGACGTCAGGTCCTACAAATACCCCTTCGTTCATCTTTGATTCCAAAAAACGCGGGAACTTTTGATAAAAGTATTTGAAATTTTCTCCTTCTTTTAATAATACCGTAACAGATTGTTTCATAAGGCCTAATTTTATACGACGCAACATTTGTAGTGCATCTGGAGGGAATGGACCAATATACCGGGTCCATGAGGGATAGGGTGTCTGGCAGGCGGGATGTTAGGTTAAAATATCTTCTTTGTGTCCTTTAGACTGAAAGCCTTCGCATTACTTGTAGAAAATAGCAACCATCAGTATGATTTTTAGACTTTCTGCAAACCATTGGTATATAAAACCGAAAATTGTTGTTGTTTTTACCTTGAAACCATTGCTTTAATTTTTAAGACAGAACAAACATTGTATGGTATCCAAGGCTTGTCTTTATCCACCATTTTCGGGCCAAAATAAGCAAAGTAGTACACTTTTCCCACAAACTCTGAAATGTTTCTTTGTTCTTTTACTGTATGGTTACCACAGATATTGCAGAAACAATCTGGTGAATCAACACATACTCTGCAAACCATTTCTATCAGTCGCATTACAATTTGAAAATAAAATGCTGTTTTACAGAAAGCTCGGAATTATATATAAATGTTCTGAACTGAAATAAGAAAAACGTTGATGTGGGAGTAAGAAAATTGCAGAAAGGAGAATGATGAAGGGCAAAGGGGAAGATACACGTGCCCTAACAAGTTAGTGACCCGGTCTTGATTTCTCTGGCTTTACTGTTTATTGTGTTTAATAGACAGTTTACCAGTTTTGAAGAGACTTTTATATAAATGATGGTTTATTCTTTCTTGGATTGAATTTATTTATAGCAAATTGTTATTTCAACTTTTTAAATATGTTTAACTAGCAGTATCCGCACGGCGTTGTCCGTGGCATTTTGATTCAAGCAAAATAAAAAAGCCCACAATAACATGAAAAAAAGTTTTAAAAACGAAATAGAAATAGAAAAATATACTTTATTGCACGCCTCCAGCCAATGAGATAATGACCTTGCATGTTGGAACGTTTACTTGGTAGATAGAATGTTTCGCTTCGGATATGCGAGAGGAAATGTTTGAAGTGATCAAGAAAGAAATTAATTAAAAATCGAAGAAAAAATATATTTAACATATATTTTAACCGTTCTTTTTTTAAATCAGGGAGAAATGTTCCTGTCATTACCTCAAAAAATTTGAAAGCGATATCGAAGTTAGAACGTCGGATGCAGGGAAATAAGTTTTAATTCTTAAAATTTTCGGGAAAACTGACTATTGTTTTAAAAAATTTCAGAATTCAGTAAATTATGTTAGACGTTCAAAACAAACTTCATTAAAATGATAATTGTTTGTTCTATATGATTGTGCATCTGTTTTCTTCCTGCGATTTTCAGAAACGATATTAGGGATAAATGAGAGCTGAAAATCACACAAAACACTACAAAATAAAAAGTTTTCTGGAATAAATTTTAAAATTCGGGCTTATAGGTACATTGAATCACCATTACTACTACCTGTGTGCCAAATTTCATGGCTGTAAATGGGATAGATTCATCTGGACATCGCACACACACACATGCAAACAAACACTTCCTTTTAAGTATAGATAATTGTTTGCTCTATCTGATGGTGCATTGATTATTTTTCTTCGATCATTATTTCTCATTGATAGGCCAAACACGCACGAAAAATCTCACAAAAGACAACAAAACATTAAATAAAAATTTTTTTAGATTAAATTTTAAAATTCGGGATTCGAGGTGCATTGAGCCACCATTAAGACTATCTGTGTGCAGAATTTCATGACTGTAAGTGCGATAGATTCGTCTAGAATCTCACGCACACACACACAAACTTTGCCTTTTATGTCTACTAATAATAAAGGAGTGTGTGTGTTGGCTCTCCACAGGACACACCGCTGGACCTAGAGCTACAAAATTTGGCACATACATACTTTAGAGGGTGGGAATGTGTACCTCGGAGCCCTTTTTTGAAATTTTAATTAATTAAAAATTAAACGAAGTTTTGGTGTTTTTCCTTCATAACTTTCGAAAATATACAGCACAAGAATAATTTTTACACCATCTGAAAGTGCAAAACATTACCTTCTCAATTATATCAATTAAATTGCCGTACAATTTTTTTCTCTAATTTTAATAAATTAAACAAAGTTTCTCATAATTTATATCAATGTTTTTCTTTGTTGCAACGCAATTCAAACCGTTTTCATTGTTTAAGCAAATATTCAATTGCGTCTTTCTCTTTCATTGTTAAATGTTGAGGTAATATCTTAATCCATTTTGCTTGCATATTTTATTTCATCAACATTTTTATGGAATCTGTAAACCAAGCTCTCTGAGATATTACGTATTTTAAGAAATATATCCAATAAGCTGAATGATTATGGCTGTTATGCTTTCATTCTTTTACCAGCATCTTTTAATTCAGCTAACATGCCGCTGGCAATAAAATGTGCTGCGCCACTTTAATGTTGAAATCGAATGCATATTTTGGAAGAGAAATAAGAAAGTGAAGATGGCGCCGGCAACCGTGCGATTAGTTGTAACATGGCATGGTCAGTTATTTGACTCCATTAGGGACATTTATGTTGACCAGTGGTGCGCAAACTGTTTTCATTACGACCCACTCACTTTCTGCAAAATTTTCTAATATCAAATAAATTTCTTTAAATTTAGCGACACGCAAAAATTTTTTCGTGACCCCCACGGTTTGGGCACCACTGATGTAAACAATGAACAGAACAGGTGCAAGGCCACTAAAAGAGCACAGTTTAAATATTTACTGCAATCTGAAGTTTAAAATTACGTTGTTAAAGCAGCCATGAATATAAAGTGATAGAAGATTCAATTAAAATCATATTCCCGGCGATCAAGCTGGTCGCCGAAGGCGGTTACTTCTACTAATAATAAAAATTTACTCTCTACTAAAATAAAATCCGAAAATTTAATTAATAAAAAAATATTAATTAAAAGCTAATTTTCAACAACACTTTTCATTGTTGCAGCGCAAATTAAATCGTTTTCATTGTTTAAACAAATATTCAATTGCGTGTTTCTGTTTCATTGTTGAAAGCAGCAACAATGCAATATTGATCCCTCAACAATGCCATATGGATGGCGTTGTGTCCTGGTTCTGGTAACTTATACAAAGAAACACAGAAATCAAAATCGCTCAAATAGGGGTTTTACTAAAAATATATGTAGTGCATCTTGCTTCATGCGTTTTATAAACTGGACGCGGGCGTATGAAAAAATATGGATCCCCAGCAACGCTCGTCACGTGACCTCACTTCTTCTCTCCGCCAGGGAATGACGCATTATTCGAGACAGCCCGTGCAACTAGTAAAAGATAATGTGTGTGTGTTTTTTTGTGTGTCTTTGGAGGGTGGAAATTTGCATCTCGGAACCCTTTTTGGAAATTTTAATTAATTAAAATTAAGCAAAATTTCGAGTATTTTCCTTAATAACTTACAAAACTATTAGAGCACAAAAATCATTTTTACACCATCTGAAAGCACATAAAATTACCTTTCCAATGATATCAATTAAGTTGCCGTACAATGTCTTCCTGAATTTTAATAATTTAAAAAAATATTTTTTGGAATTATTTACAACGATACTTTTCATTGTTGCAACACAACTCAAGTCGTTTTCATTGTTTAAATAAATATTAAATTGCGTATTTTTTTATCGTTGTAATCTAATATAATATCCTAATTCATTTTGCTTTCATATTTTCTTTCATCGAATTTTTAGTGAAATTTGTAAACCAAGCTAACCGAGATATTGCTTTGCTTATTTTAAGAAATATATCCAGTAAGCTGAATGGTTATGGTTGCTATGTCTAATTAATATCGGAGATTGAGGACCACTGAGTCAAAGTGCTCCGTGTAAACATATTCATCCCTTGTGTACAAACATTCATCTTTAGTAGTATTAGAGATATGAAGAAATATATCCAGTAAGCTGAATGATTATGGCTGCTATGTTTTCATTCTTTTTTCAGCATGTTTTAATCCAGCTAACATGCCGCTAGTCATAAAATGTGCTGCGTCATTTTAATGTTGAAATCAAAAATGCTTATTTTACAAGAGGAATAAGAAAGTGAAGATAGAGCCGACAAAGTGGAATTAGAGGTTACATGACATGGTCAGTTATCTGACTCCGATAAGCACATTTATTTAGACAATGAACAGAACAGGTCCAAGGTCGCTAATAGAACATGGATTAAATAAATACTGCAATATGAAGTATAAAATTGCGTTGTTAAAAGAATTGTGAATATAAAATGATGCAAGATTCAATTGAAATCATATTCCCGGCGAACAAGCTGGTCGCCGAAGGCGGCTAGTATTAGGAATATTAACTAAGCTTTCTACAATAAAAGATAAACACGAAAATATTTGTTTAAACAATGAAAACGGTTTGAATTGCGTTGCAACAATGAAAAGTATTGTTGTAAATCATAGCAAAATCTATATTCTAAATTTTATTAAAATTAGATAAAATATTGTACGGCAACTTTTTTGTTTAAAACAAAGTTCTAGACATTTAAAGGAAACTTCTAGACATTTAAAACAAACTTCATTAGAACGGAAATTGTTTGCTCTTTCTTATGGTTTATCTATTTCCTTTTTAAGATGATTAGAAACATGAAATGGAGAAATGGGTACGAAAAATCATCCAAAACCTCAAAATATTAAATAAAAAATTTTCTAGATTAAATTTTAAAATTCGGGCTTCAAGGTGCATCATTACTACCTGTGCGTCGAATTTCAGACCAGCAAGTGCAATATTTTTTGGCTAAACATCGCACACGCACAAACATTGCCTTTTATAAGTATAGATAAATTCATAGAAATAGCCATTACGCTGCTCTTAAATGTACATAATTCGTATACATAAGACCTGTGATTCGTGATAAAATTGCACCTGATTATTTTCAAGATAATTTTTTTCAATGCGGACCTATATATTTTCTCATTGTTTGATTCATTTTAAGGCAGAAATTACTCTTTATTCAATGTCTTACTTCAAATTAAATAATGTTTCTTGTAATGGAAGTATTTTATAAGAAAATGAAATATTTAGAAGGTCACTTTCCTTTATTGTAAGTGATATCAACTCAATGAAGAATCAGTGCTTTGCATTACTCACAGTTTTATTATTTCCTAAATTTATCATTTAACTGCGAACTTATTCTGGATTTTTCACCTGATTTTGACATATATTTGTAGAATATTTAATGCAACTCAGTTGAAATATTTTTCTCAGAATTTCTTTTCAGTATGGAAATTCCAACTATAATTCCGAAAAACTTTTACTACGTTACGTGATTTCAGTCAGATTTATTTCTGAAATGCAATTTGTTTCATACAAATTTTCTTTTTTCTTTATGGCGATTTGTCTACTCTCATTATCTTTACGAAATATGATTTTCTGGGAAAGTTGTTGTAATCTGAACGATGGTAGCTTAAATTTAACGTCATCATTGATAAACAACGGTGTTGGTGATTGATTAGACAGCTTTATAGATAAATAGAGATATTTTTATTGATAATTCGACCAGAAT
>BGPR01008065.1:0-15037 GCA_013235015.1 Araneus ventricosus | reverse complement strand
AATGGGATTTCACGAGCTTCTTAAGACGAAGACATTAGATTTACCTTCTTAACGAATAAAAATAAAGGTTTTTAAGGTTTTTTTTCGGTTAAAAAAAGGGGTTTTTTTAGACCGAAATGTAGCGTTTACTCAATAAAAAAAAGTCGTCAGTTGTAACAAGCAACGTTTGTAAAAGATTATATTTTTTCTATAAATTATTTCGTATTTGTTGGTTCTTTAACTGTTTTACACAGCATTTACAGGTAAAAACATTTATGTTATTAATACTCCTATTAAATGTGAGACTTAATGAAGAAGGCAAAGTAAATCAAAAATCCAAAACAAGTTTTATTTCATGATTCTTTCTTTATTAAATTACAGCCGCACTGATGCTATCCAAAAGAAGATTGAATAACAGAACAAAATATATCACTACGTCGCTGCAGCGACGTAGGAAATTGAGATTGCCACTTATTCAAATACAGTAGAACTCAGCTAATCCGAAATTCCGGTTAATCCGAATCGATTTTATTTTCGAAAATTATATGTAACTGAAAAGATTACCTGTAAAGATTTAATTATACATACTAAAAACAAAGAAGTACTTTTTCAGCATGCATAATTTTGTACACATAGAAGAAACTAATGCAATAATTCAAGGATCACATTTACATTTAATTAAAACACATTACATTAACACATCACATGCACATTTACATTAACGATCTTTTGGGGTGAAGAAATTTGTCAGATTTGTCTGACGAAGAGATGTTATTTTCGACGTGGAAGCAATATTATACCAACGTCTCATAAACATGATGTCTGTTGATGTCGTATTTTCACTCTGCTCTACATATCGCAGTGATATTTCTAGCGCATTTGCAGTTTTAGAATGAGAAACGAGAACATTCTCTGGCTCATCAGTTTCTTCTAGATCAGAGTCATCTTGTGGCTTATTCTGAACTAAAGAGATGATTTCTTCATCTGTATATAACTGATTGGCTTCAGTATCACAAGACAACCGCTCAGTTACAGTGTGTTCAGTTGCGTCTACACAGCCTAAATCGTTATTCATTAACCTATATCATACCTTTCATTATTCTATTGAAAAGAGGACACATATTCTCTTTCTATTGCTTTTGAATAAAAGAATTCAAGAGATGGTAGTACTGAGTACTTATAGCTTACATTTTTTTAGCACACATCTTTTTCCTTCCTATTTTTATCGGAATTTCGGGTAATCCGAATTTTTTGTAATCTGAACAGGGACCGGTACCAATTAGTTTGAATTAGCGGGGTTCTACTGTACTAGGCTGTTACCCGCGACTTCATGCGCGAAGAATTTGAATTATTAATTTTTTTTAAAATTCACGAATGTAAATGTTTCGTTACATGTCAAAAGGGGAAATTAAAAGTTTTGTCGGTTGATAATACATAATTGGACGACTACCGGGGTGTATGCTGTTATAGTTAGGTAATTTGTTTATCTGTGCTAACACACTTTTGTATACTACGTTTTTTTGTTTTACGTTTTTTGCACTGATGTAGAGGTTTTGTGGGCTGGATACACGTGAACACGCCACATAGAGTTGCCCATGTGAAAAATACGGTTTTTCCAAATGCACTCCTGCCCCTTTAAGTGTCTGGCCCTGAGCCTGGCAAATGCAAATTTTAAAGAGAACCTTTTGAACTTGGATGGTAAATCATTTGGTATTATCGGAATTAAAACACTCTCTCCTCTCGCTATGACTCTCATAACAGTAGCTCGCACGACGTTTGGACCTAGGTGTGTAATTTGTAACCGTGTGCCAATGCGCAGTCTCGGTTCATTGAGGTTACGTATCAATAGTACTGGCACACCGACTTTTATTCTCAACTGTCGGAAGGTACCCCTGGCAATTCTAAGGAGTTGAAGAACTCTATAAAATATAATGTTACTGGTTATTGCCCATTAGCGTATCTACTTATAGATATTCTGTAATACCTCCCTCCATTTGTGAATTTTTTTTCATTTATCTGACCTAAACTTTTATTAGTCAGTGACAAAATTACCAATTCATCAACCATTCTCTACTCCTCATATATTCTCCGTTACTGTAAATTACATCATTGTACTCAATGGTATCATCAGGCCCTTACAATCTGTGAAATATATCATCCACCATGTTATATGTCATCCGCTTCTACCATTCAAAGGAATTCATAAAACAAAATATATCTTCGTATATTTCCTTTAGTTATAATTACCATTAGTTTCTAAATTTTCATCTAAAAACTCTTGCAACTATATCATATCCATCAATAGAGTTCTGTCCCATCAATTTATCGAGAATTTCTTCAATAAAATCTGATAAGGAAAAGATACAAATATAAATAACTAAAATTATACAGATTCCAAACTCCAAAAATGAAAATCAAGCGTCGAGGTGAGCAATTTCAGTTATTATTCCACAAACTAATCATTTATTTCTTTTCCCAGCAAGATCACATAAGCGTAGTTCTCTTTATGATCACGTGATGCTTGACTTTAAAAATACGTTATTCCACGTGTTTACGCATTCCTTAAGGATCACGTGAGAGTTGATTGAAAAATAAAGTAGTTATGTTCATCGCGAATCGCTGAGTCAATGGGCCTTTCTTTGTTAATTATTTAATTGTTGTCTGTAGTCAAAAATATTGCATTTACGATAAAATCACATATCCATTCCTGGGTATCAAGCTACAACTCTGCCAATTTTCATCTAAATCGGTTTTGTAGTATGGTCGTGAAAGCGTAACAAACAGACAGACCGATAGACAGACACATTTTCGCATTTATTATATTATAAGGATTAAGGATTCATACAAGGAGAAAGTCACATAGGGCGACTTAAGCGAAATGGGCTTGCTGTAGATATACAGGAATATGATGTTTTGACATGTAACTTAAAATCTGGAGAGATCTATGAGCCGGAGCCTTATTTTGATTGAGCACCCACGACTTGGTCTTCCCCTCGACGGGAAGTTTTCAATGCCTGTAAACATGATCTATGCGCATGCTCTGTATCTATTTGAACTGGATGAAACCTGTTATGTCAAGTCGATCAGTCATACGATACCCTTCGTTTGTTCTGCAGGAAATGGCATAATTCATTTACATTCGGAAAGTCTTTAAAAAGTTTTGAAACTTTTTGAAAGTAATAGTAATGCACTCACAATCATGCAGTCGTTTACATTATATCATCGGGTGAATTTGATTAAATACTCCCTGAATTTTTTCAATTCTGGTTATTTGGAAAGCTGGGTGATGTTATTTTGGAAATTCTTAAAAATCATTTTGCTTCAAAGAAGCACCAGAATCCTTTGAATTGATCCTATAGGCATCTTGAATATACGGCGTTCTGGTTCTAATCCCATTTAGTCCACCATATCTAGCCTAGTCCCTGAGCCAAGAATTTGTGATAGACTTGAAGTCTGAAATCTTTTATTTCGTCAAAGCGATCTTGGAGTGTCTAGGATCTAGGGAGTAGTCTTACTTAGCTCCTATGCATAGGAGTAAGTTGACCTCCTGAAGGACCTTCAGGTAAAATCAGTCCACATTTGTGCTTGTTTGGAGGAGCCTTCAACAGCGAGCATTTCGTTTCTAAAACTTACATATGCCTATCAATTAATTGCAATTTGAATAATGCAGTTAAAAGCACAGTCAAAGAATATAGGTGAAAAATTTCTTCCATCGATCCATATCCTTAAGCCTTGCTTTAACTCAACTTTACTGGTAGACTCAGTATGTACATTAACCAAGCTTAAGAAAATTTATTTGAAAAATGATTTTGGTACTTACGTATTAACGCCACCGAGGCTACAGATTGGCGGTTATGCGCCAATAAAGAGCAATCTTGTTTACAAAAACCGCCAAATTGGCGGCACTTAAAAACCGCCAAATTGGCGTTAATACGTAAGTACAAAAACCGCCAAATTGGCGCCACTTAAAAACCGCCAAATTGGCGTTAATACGTAAGTACAAAAACTGCCAAATTTGGCGGCACTTAAAAACCGCCAAATCTGTAGCTTCGGTGGCGTTAATACGTAAGTACCATGATTTTTCTTTAATACTTAAACACACTTGCTTATATCTGAATTTTCATCAAACTGAAATATGTTTACCCAAACTACAATCTTTTAATTTATGGTTTGGTATAAACTGAAATTTAAAGTTATTTTGAAGAAATGTTGAAGTAACAAATCCATTAGTGATATGCGTAAATTTTAAAAATATGAGGAATTACAAAGTGAAGCCTGTAATAATAAAAAATTGATGTTTCGAAAACTTATTAATGAGCCAGAAGCTTAAAAACAAGTCGATGAAAGATCATTTTATAAATTACAGAAGCAGCTGGATGACAATAGAAACCAGCGGGAGTGATATCCCCAAAACTTTCTCGTATCCGCCCTAACACGGCTGGGGGGAAATACACAGAGCGGTAGTAACATGGAGAAATTGAATATATAATTTGGACGCCTTTTTTCAACCGATTGAAACCAAAATTGAATAGAGATCTACAAGAAGATAAGAAGACCACATATCAATTTTTATTTACCTAAGCCATAGGGTTTAGGAGTTAGCGTGTTCACAAGTATGCGATCATATAGACCGACAAACAGTCAGCCAGCCCTTTGACGGATTTGGTCAAAAATTTGATGTGGGACTACATTCCTGATGAGAAAACTAAGTACTAAATTTATCCATCTAGCTATTTAAGTTTTTCAGTTATCGAGCTCACAGGAACACGGATAGACAGACTTCTCGTGGACGGATTTTGTCCAAAATTTGATATATAAAATATGTGAAAAGATCACAAACCAAATTTCATATCTCTAGCTCTAAAGCTTTGTGAGTTATTGTGCTCACACACAGGCACAAAGACAGACAGACGTAATTCTGAAATCGTGTTTTCGGGGATGTCTAAAACGTGGATATTCATCAAACTCTCGAGCTTGAATTTTTGGGCGATTACAATACTTTCTCTTTGTATATTGTGTTTACAAGAAAGTAAAAAAGAGCTAGAATTCTGAGATGGAAAGAAATCTACTGCAAGATTTATTTATATTTTGAAATTGTGGATATGAGTGTAGTGGCGTTTATTATAGAGATGGCATATTAGTTTATTGGATTCAGAACGAATTTGTATGTCTTTTTTAATGCACATCGTTCCTACTATTAGTTTCTTTTGACGACAATCAGAAGGCAAAACTTCACAAAGTTTCTAAATATAAACCTAGTAATTATACCGCTTTGCTTTCTTAAATACTGCTTATTATGATGCTTTCGCACATCAGTGTCTTTTGCTATTTAGGAATAAAATACCCTCTTACATAGCCCAATATAAAGCACTGTTAAGATATTTAACCCTCTGACACCGAGCGAGGCGAGCGATGAAGGTCGGTCTGAGGCGGTTAGCTCCTTTTGAGGGGAGGTTCTGAGATCGCTTAGGAGATAAGCGCGGTAGGGGGTCCAATTATTCTTGGCAACCACAGCCCATTTCCGTGGGCCTTAAGGAAAGGTTATAGAAGGGGGTGGGGTAAATGACCAAACAGGTTGGGAGAGTCCATTTAATCGTATCATCCCAAACAGGCTCGGTTTTAAAGGGGCTAGAAGAAAAAGTCGCCTCGGGATTAAAGAGTTAAAGAATCATCTTAATGATAAATCCTATGGAAGACAAGGGAGATTTTCGTTCTCTGAATAAGAAATTTATGTTTTCAAAAAATCCTCCAAAATTCCAAAAATTGCCATTACTCTAAAGCAGTGGTTCCCAACCTTTTTCCACTCGCGCACTCCTTAACTATGCGCGGGCGAAGTTATTTTCATCAAAGTAGGGGGAAAGTAAAGAATGGAAGGATGATGTTTACATTTTTCTGAGCGTGATCTAACAAAGAACTGCGCTCATATGACTCATTGCCTGACACCCCTTTCCGGTGTAAAATCGTCCAAAAGTGGTAGTTTTGGAATCCATTGCTGAACAGTAGGCCCCTACTGTTATATCCACCCCAACCATCCCTCAGCACAGAAAAGGGTTTATGAACAACACTAAGGGTTTATGTAGCTTAAACGACTCTAATGAATTTAATAAAATTTGAAGAATTGATTTTTGACTTCACATTTTGTTTATTTCCAAAAAACTAGTGTTAGTTCAATCTCAAAATAGATGAAAACAGCATTGCAATATTTTCTCCTTAACTTATGATGAGAGCTAACGATGACTCAATCACTAGATATACATTTAATTCTTCCTTATTTCGTAAATAGGCATTCGGCCTCCTACATTTTTCTCTTTCATCTTTTATACGAACCTGAGAAATCGAAATTTTAGAATATTCTTATGTTTTGTGTACTTTAGCGTACCCCTAACTAGTCCACTGCGTACACCCAGGGGTAAGCGTGCCACAGATTGGGAATCTCTGTTCCAAAGAAAATAAGCATTCGTTCATGTTCCACTTGAGGGCTCTTTTTTTAAACTTGTTTGTTGTTGCTCATTATTTAAACCTTTCATTATAATGGTTGGTGGATTAGTCAAAAACAATGAAAGGGGTATTTACTGTCAGTTTACATTTAACCAGTTGAAGGATTGAGATATTTCCAGTGGCGAATCAAGGGGGCTATCGGGCTGCAGCCCCCCCCCCCCCCAGAGCTAAACCGAAATTCTTGATTTTATTTAAAATCACTACAACTGGTTGTTCTTAATTTTCATTTTAAAAAATAATAAAATCGTGACAACATTGCTTTCTGGCTTGAAAATTTTCCTACTTTTGGAGTCATTCCACAGAATTGACGCGGTCGAAAACATTTTTCGGCTTGTAATTTCATTGTATTTTTGGTACTTACGTATTAACGCCACCGAGGCTACAGATTGGCGGTAATGCGCCAGTAAAGAGCAATCTTGTTTACAAAAACCGCCAAATTGGCGGCACTTAAAAACCGCCAAATTGGCGTTAATACGTAAGTACAAAAACCGCCAAATTGGCGCCACTTAAAAACCGCCAAATTGGCGTTAATACGTAAGTACCGTATTTTTTATTAAATTATGGAAAATATTGTAGTGCTCTTTATGATTCTTATCGTCAGGTGAAGAAAGTCTGTAAAGTTAAAGTTTTTGGTTTACATAAGCCATCAGGTTTGACATTCGGCACTACGATACAAAATTTTCATGACTTCAGCCCCCCACCCCAGACCCGAATCTTCTATTCACCATTAGATATTTCACAACACTTTTCTTGGAAATGCATTATCAGTGAAATGTCAAATGATAAAAAAAAACTTGCATCAACTTGCAAACTCGTAGCTTTGTTTAATTATATAATTTTTCAAGCACTAATTGTCTGCAGAGCTAATTTATTTCCTTCATTATATCCCCTGCCGTAACCTGTTCTGGCCAAACCTGTTGAATTTAAGATTATAGATTTAACAACTTTCATGCGGTTACTATTTCCTTGTTTAGCCATCATCACCAATTCACACTCCGACCACTTCCATTCTCAAAGATATCCTGCTCGTCGGTTATCCTTTAGTCTTCTGTTTTTCCAGCCACGTGATCTCTTCGACAAATATCCGGGATTAAAATACAAAAACTGCATCCCTGTAATAACTGGCACCATTAAAATTAACAAACAATGCATGAATGCAAATCTCAAAACACGAAGAAAATCACTCATGCAGCTTTGTAATTTTTAAATCTTCAGGAAACAATAATTTTATATATTTAATTTTATTATTTTATTTATTATTATTGCCTTTATATTAACCAGGAAATCCCTTTGAATAGTTCATATATATTCACTTTGATTTTAAAGCAACAACTGGAATCAATTACACAATCAATTCATTTCTTACTTCTACACACAATGATATATTTTAGCATACAGAATACAAATTGGTAAGTAAACTTTTTAAGAAATTCGCATGAAATGAGAATATGCATGAGCTATATCTGTTACCTGACAAATGACCAGTCTTTTAAGCTAATATAATGGTCGCATGGGATAATCGTATGAGCTCATACGGATTGTACTTATTTATTTATGAAAAGAAAATGTGTATTCAGTGGATTAGAATTACAATGTTGCATGGCACGAAAACGACACCACCAATCATGCAAAAATTTTAAAATTTGCAAGAACTTGATTTTCAATACGTTAAAAGACAAATCTTAATATAAATAAAAGTCATTGTGGGTATGTGGCTATGTTCCACATCTTCTCCTAAACCAATGGACTGTTTTCAAACAAATTTTGCACATTTATTATTCAAGACAAGGGTAAGACACTTATGAACTTTCCAAAGTCCAAAAGTTAATTAAACAGTCAGTTAATTAGAAATTAACCGAAACAAGTTTTTCCGCCTTAACTTCGGAGCAAATAGTCCGACAAAAAATATTTTTATACCATCTTAAACTTTAATTTTTTTCCTTTTCAAGGATACCAATTTTATTTCCGTGCAATTTTTCCTTTAAATTTTATGAATTTTTAAGCTTTTTTAAGAAAATTGATTACTTGCAAACGATTTTGAAACAAAGCATTTTTATTGATACTTCGTTGCTAGGCAACGATGAGACTTTGAACAAATTTCTTTTTATTTCACTGTCAACATTATAAAAGGCTTAAAAGTTAATTAAATCTTAGTTAATTAAAAATTAAACAAGATTTTGAGTTTTTCCGTGACGTATTTCGAAAGTATTATGTTACAATAACTATTTTTATACTATATTAAAGTTTTAAAAATAGCTTTTCAGTTATACAAATTTCATTTGCGTTCAAATTGCTGCTCTCATTTAAATAATTAAAAAAATATCAATTGTGGATAAAATTCGCAATTTGTAGCTGTTGCTAGAACATAGAAACAAAAATTCTGGAAGA
This sequence comes from Araneus ventricosus, assembly GCA_013235015.1. Classification (NCBI taxonomy): domain Eukaryota; kingdom Metazoa; phylum Arthropoda; class Arachnida; order Araneae; family Araneidae; genus Araneus; species Araneus ventricosus. Next base: position 6,172 of record BGPR01008065.1, on the reverse strand, counting down.
ATACTAAAAAAAAGTTCAAAAGCAGACGATTTCTAATTTATATCGGGAACAACTATTGATCTGGTTTATTTTATCGCTTTTTATTAATGAAAATTTAACTATATAATTAACTTTGCCAAAACATTCGCCAAAACCCTTCTTATACTTCACTATGTATGGACGAAATTCGAAGTGAAAACGTTTCAGACGGTAAAAGAATTTTTATGTAGTATAATTTTCTATAGAAAAATAGATTTTCATTAAAAATATTAGACATAAAAGTATTTTAATCCCGAGCAACGCCGGGCGTATAAGCTAATTAAAAATATAAATGCTCTCGGAAAATTTGGTAAAAATTTTATAAAATTTATATAAAGAGAAATTATCATGTTATGAAATTCAACAATCACGTTCTCAAACAAGCTCTCGTCTCCTAAGTTCTGGTCGGTCAAGCACAATGAATGCAGATGAGTACCGCAGCGCCATCTAGCACCATATGACTGATATATTTATATAAAAAATTAGCATGCCGCAAATAGTATTATTTTTAAGTTACAGCATATCTATATTTTCAAAATAAGTGTTAATTAAAGTTAACATTTATTAAAAACTAGCTGTTACCCGCGACTTCGTGCGCGAAGAATTTGAATTGCTACTTTTTTTAAATTTACGAATGTAAATGTTTCGTTATATATAGAAAGGGGAAGTCAAAAGTTCTGACGGTTGATAATACATAATTGGACGACTAATTTAATTCTCTGTTACTGTAAATTACATCATTGTACTCAATGGTATCATCTGCTCTTTGGAATATATCATCCACCATGCTATATGTCATCTGCTTCTACTGTTTAAAAGAATACATAAGACAAAATATACCTTCCTATTATAAAAACTCTGACAACCATATCATATACGTCAATGGACGATCCTGGTTTGTTTATTTTGGATTCATAGACCGTTTTCCGGTAACCTTCCGATTTAAGCAATCGCCAAATCTATTTGGCAACTGTATCAAGCGCCAAGCTGGAAATAAAGGTGAATTAGTTCAAAGTCTAACCGTTGCCTAGCAACGGAGTAGCTATAAATATTCTTTATTTCAAAATCGTCTGCACGCATTTTAAAGTTTTGGAACTTTTAAAAATTAATAACAATCGAAGGGAAAATGTCATAGAAATAAAATTAGTATCATTGAAAAGGTAAAAATTTGAACTTTAAGATGGTATAAAAATATTTTTTGTCGGACAGTTTGCTCCGAAGTTACGGCTGAAAAACGATTTCGGTTATTTTCTAATTAACTGACTGTTTAATTAACTTTGGGACTTGGAAAAGTTCATAAGTGTCTTTCCCTTCTCTTAAATAATAAGTGTACAAAATTTGGTTGAAAACCGTCCATTGGTTTAGGAGGAGATGTGGAACATAGCCACATACATACCCACCCACATACCCACCCACATACCCACAATGACTTTTATTTATATTAAGATTAATAAAACATCTTAACAATTATTTAATGTTTGTGGACAGTTTCTTACTTCCATGCATTAAAATAACATAAAATTAGACTAATTTATTAATATTTTCTCTCAAATTCATACTACGATAGAAGGTGCCAAAACGCTCTCGAAAAATACAATAAATTTTTAATTCAATTCAATATTCAGCAGACATTTAACTAGTCTTTTAAATTTTGCATCTTCCTTCATTATGAAATTTATTTTATTTGATTTTCTCTTCTCACTATTACTAATATAATAGCTCAGATCTCTCGGTAACGCTCTGACGTCACCAACAATAAAACTCGCGCCATAGCGCTGCGAGACGTTAAACAGAACCTAAATTTCAATAATAGGAACGGAATTGTCGTTCTAATTTCAAATTTAATAGTTCTAAAATAGTGAAATAAAACTTTCTATCAATTGATATAAAATTTATCTCGCTATGATCAATAGTTCCCGAGAAATTTTAAATTATACTAATCATAAATTTCAAATTAATTTCCGTTTTTTAATAGAAAGTAGTAAATTACTTCAGTGGTATATCATGCTCGTGATATAGTTTGTACGTCACGTTATTTATTGCAATCGTGATGATATAATTTGATATTATTTTTGGGCAACGTTTGACAAACAGAGAAGTGCTTTGTTTCGATTAGAATTTCGAAAAAGAATTGCTTTGAAATTTTTACTTACGTTTGACAAGTTGAGAATTTCATGGTTATTGAATTATAACAAGATTATTAAACAACGGGAAATATTTCACACGGAATGTTGCTTACCAAGAGGTTTTTTGAATAAAGAAATATGTAAATAAAAAATATATATTTCCTGTAATTAAGCATATGTTCATTTAATTTGTTTCCAATCGATGTTAAACATTTCTCTCGCATATATATCTATTTAAACACGTCGAATTTGACTGGAAATTTCTCGAATGAAAAGGCAATTTGTTCCCGTCATACCATGACGGGTTATTAATAATCATCTTATCATTCTAATTATCTTCTAATAGCAACTTATTCAATAAATTTACAACTTTAAATATTTGGACAATTGATATAATTTTAAGTATTAATACCTCATACTGGTTCAGAAATGTCGTTAGTTGCTGATTTCTGTAATTAAATAATTAATTAATTTCTGTGTTAAGATTACGTGAGTTCTGTAAAAGTATTATAAGGTGTTGCGTTAAATCACGCACGAAGAATTTATCGTTGTGTTTATCTTCCTGAACTCTAGCATTTTCATTCATGCATAAAGAGTCCGTCGGATAGTTAGTACTCTGCATGAAACTTTAATCATCGAGTGGTGCATTGAAACAGGGTTGGCAGATAAAAATAGCAAAATAAGGCCAAACCTTCTTTAAAATAAGGCCAAATTTGACAAATTGACTGAAAACCTCATTTGATATTTGAAAAAAGGCTCTCCTTCATGAAAACGAATCCCACTTGATAGGCATATGTTCATTGCTCTATCATTAAACTAAAATTTAAGTGAAAGAAATTTCCAACAGCCTTGTTCTATGCAGGCGCTGTTTCATCTGACAGCTCATTATATATCATTTGAAATGTGTAATATCAAACATTTATTAAAAGACATGAGATTATATAATTAAAAATTGTTCTAAAAATCATTAACGAAAATAAGGCCAAAAATGAATTTAAGGCCAAATGAAAATTCCTAAGGCCAAGGGCTTTGAAAAAAGGCTAAATTTCCATAATTTTGCCTTAAAAAGGCCAACATGGCAACCCTGGTTTAAACCAAGGTCATAAAGAATAGGAAAAGGTCGAAAAGAGTTGATGGGTTTGTCACGATGAAGCATTCAGCCATCAATTTTAAGCATAAGAAACTATTTCTGAGTTGCAACACTTGTGTGAGCAGAATGTCATTACGTCTCATTAATTATACTGAAATTTCCATAATTTTGCCTTAAAAATGTCAATATGGCAACCCTGCATTGAAGCATTCTGGGTAATCTCGCTGTCTCAAAACTTTTAAGTTCTAAAAATGAGTCATCCTCTACATCTTATATTGGCAGAATATCGTAGGATATCAAAAAACTTTATAATAGATAAATAGAGCAGTGACGCAAATAAACTGTGAACAATTAGCTTCTAGACCTTTCCAAATTAATTTAAATTTATTTCATTTGATTATATGTAAGTATTTTTTCCAATTATCTATTAATTTACTTATCTTTTAATATTTTTGGCAGTTAATCTATCAGCACTTACTCATCGTTTATTCATGGATTTCTTCTAATCTTAACCTATTCAGATTTCCTGTCGAACAATGAGTTAAGTACTTCTGCCTAACAAATAAATTTTTACGCAAAAAATGATTTATAGCAGAAAGCACAGCATATCTTTACATTGGAATGCTTGTAAATTATTTGTTGTACTACTATGAATTTTTTCAATCAATTAGACCTTCTTTAGTATTAATTTTGCTAATAGTCACTAAGTAAAGCTAACTGTGTATCAAGACAAAAAAAGAGCATTTTAAAAATACAACGCTTAAGCCTGTTTGATTTCTATGGATATAGTATATTTCAGACGAACAAAGACTTAAATACTTCTGCCCAAGAAATTAATTTTTACGTAAAAAATGGTTTCTAGGTGAAGAAACATCATACGCTTACATTGGAATGCTCATGAAATTATTTGCTATACTATTCTGCATTTTTTCAATCAATTAGAACTTTCTTAGTTTTAATTTTTCTAATAATCACTAAGTAAAGCTAAGTGTTTATCAAGACAAAAAATAACATTATAAACTACTTGAAAATACAACGCTTAGGCCTGTTTGATTTCTACGGATATCGTAGATAACAGATTTCTAGAAAAAAAAAGAGGATTTGTGAACATAATTTGCGGTTGTGAACGGTGTATGCTCACGATCACACACGTGGCGAACGTGAATCAGGTCAAGGGTATTTCTTTTTTTCTAAAGCTCTTTTTCAATTTTTTTTAGGTTCCCTCCATGAAACGAAAGTTCTTTATGTAGATGATACGTGAATCTCATGGAGGTTGTTGAATTTAACCCTACACTGAAAGAGAATAATAACAATAAAAGCATTCTAAAAAAATTCTGAGAAGGAAACAGAGTAATAAAATGTTAAACCTTTAGGCAGCGCAGAGAGAAAAAAGTAAAGGTTTTAAAATTAGTATTCGAATCATTTAATTGTAACTAAAAAAATTATTTTGCTAATGTATCATTAAATAAAATTCCGATAGGTTTGATGAGTAATTAAATTATATTCAAATATAATCTAGTATCAAGTATTTCCATTATACCCAGCTAAGCATAAAGGCAATGGACAAAGTCAGACTTCTTCCCTCGGGCGTCCAAGGTCTACTGCCAACAGAAGCTGCACTCTCCTCCTTTACCATGAATCGTTCGCCTATAGTTTTCTGTGGGTGGGCGGAATCTTGGACTTGGTCTTGGTCTAGGTGAGGACTAGAACAAGTGGAATAAGAAACAACAACAACAACAAGTATATTTCTATACAAAAAAAACTTAAATTCAATTAGAAGCATTTATTTTTCAAATCAATTTTGCTTGGAGATAATTTTAGAATGATCATAGGGTGTATTCACGTGATATTTCCTGCCCACAAATTTTCATTTTAATGAGAAAAACTAAAGTTAAAATTTTATGTAGCACACGTACTTAAAAATTTGCATACACAAAGAAAAAAATAATTCATACACAAAAATATTTTCTAGCTATATTATTACAGTTAAAAAAATGAATCGCTATCCCGTTTTCTGCTTACCTGTAGACTCAAAGCTATGAAAATAATTAATCAGCTCTCTATATCTTGGTTCTTACTCGAAACTGCATTTAATTAGACACCAGGAAGCGAAAAATTTTGCAAGCAGTATTTTGATCTCAAGTAAGACTGATAACCATAAGATTTTTTAGCACCAGCGAACCGAGAGATCTGTTTCGAAGAGCGAATTATTGATTTTCTCCATCTACATTGGACAGCGAAGCCTGTTTTGGGTCGCCGTAGCTTTTTGTTTGTGGTAGTCGAAAGTATTTCAGAGCTAATTGTTCTTCGAAATTGAACCATTTGGGTTCTCTATTTGGTGGTACCATCACGTTAATAATTCCTCCCAATGGGTAACATAAAACTTAAGAAATAGCAAATTAAAACAATTACTGCATACGTAAGGAGGTTAAAACTAGATTCCAGATTTTGTGACGCCTGGGTAATCGAAATTCTACGGTGAATAGAAAATGGATAAATAAATACAAATGGAAGATCTCTAAAACCACTAAAATTGTCAAATTAAAATAAAGCTCATTTATACACGCCATGAAGAAGCTCGCTAAAAAATCGGCTTTACCTTAAACGCAAAATCAAAGAATGCAATTAAAGTTCTGAGCCAACAACTGCTTCAATCATTCAAAGAAGTAGGGCCAACTCGTCGCTTTGGTTTTACAGCAATTTTTTTGGTTTTACAACAATATTTAAACACGAAGGAAGCCAGAAGTACATAAAAATGGTGGTATTGGAAGCAAGATAAATAAAATTTACGTTAAATTTTGCAAAGATTACAATTTAGCAAAGTCAACAGGATAAGTATAATTTATACAATATTTGAATAGCAACAGGGTATTGAACTGTAAAAATCAATAAAAATTGTGATAACAAAAAAATACTATATTGATAGCACAGTATGTAA